>PVJD01003967.1:0-148977 GCA_004026545.1 Mormoops blainvillei | reverse complement strand
TTGGGCTCTCCTCCCACCCTTCCAGAACATGCACAGAGTTCCCAGCATGCACACAGCTTTATGCACGTGTGCGGCTTTCTGGGTTTCCAGTAATGTGATAGAGACTTTCAAAGCTGTCCCTGAGCATCTCCTTCTTCAGCTTTAAAAAAAAAAAGATTTTTAGTTAGCTTACTTTTTCACCCCAACTGTTGTTATTCACTATCTCAGGCTGTTGCAATGAGTTTTCAAAAATGCCTCTGTTTTCAACATACGCTCTCAGGGTAAAGGCTGCTCACACTGGGCGAGCTCCAAGTCAGGTCTAATAAAGTCGGTCGTGTGAGTCAGTTCTTCTAAGAAACCACTAGAGAGGCAAAATCATAATTATTCTCTCAGAGTGGGGCTTTAAAAGAGCTAACCCTGTTCCGTCCGTCCCCGCTTATTACTGAAAGATTACTAGTTTTCACTGTCATTGCAGTCTGCTCATTTTTAAGGCTAACACAGAGCTGAGGAATAGGTGGAAGTTGGCAAATTAAAAGGTCACAAAGCTTATATTCTTATTATCAATATTCAGCTGTTTTTAAAATAAATGTTTCTCAGATTTTTATAGGTCTTCATAACTTCCAGAGTTCTGGGAAAGTTGATGCTGGCAATTTTCCCCATATTCTTGTTGCTTTTAGGGACAAAAGGATTCTCAGAAGATATTACAAATTATAGTTTATATAGATTATATAGATTTATAGAATCAGAAGTGCTTATCATGGCTTATAAGGCCCTATATGATCCAATCACCTGCTTTTCTCTTAAAAGTGATCTCATACAGCTTTCCCTCACTTACCATAAACTGAATTCTTCATATGCCTCTCTTTGTGTTAAGCCATTACCTTTGCATGTGGCATTTTCTCTGCCAGAGTTTTCTTCTCCTGGAAGAAACTTCTCATCCCTCTAGTCTCATCTCAACTATCACCTCTCAAGAAAGGCCATCCCTGACTGACTGTTCCACCCAAGCTCTGCCTCTCTGTCTCCGCAGCCCTCTCCCCTCCAGATAATCTTGGCCTCATCACAATCTATTTATTTCACAGCCTTTAGCAAGCTCCACGATGATTGTTTATCTCACTTATTTGTTTCTTCCAGTAGAACGCGAGCTCCACGAGGATGGAGGCCTGGTTGGTCCGACACATTCCTAGATCCCTGCGGCCTGCACAATTACCAGCAGGCAGTAATTGCACAGCAGTAGATAGTTAAATGAATAGTAAATAGTTGAATAATGAGCTACTGAGAGTCCTCCTTATCATCAATAACATCCCTGGGTTTAGGATCCTACAACCATTTTCTATAATTTAGTTAAATTCTAAAAGCAAACCAATTAAAATGTGATAAGGTAGAAAAACATTGAATTTCTTCTATTGGAGAATGCTTGACAGGGAAGAAAGGGTTCTAGCCCAAGGACGGGAATATATTTCTCATTTTTGCTGAGGCCTAGAACATAACTCCATATTTATCTCAGTCCCCATTTTCCTCATGTGTAAGACCACAAGGCTAAATCACGTTACCTCATAGTGTCTGCTTTACCTTCCTGCTCCTGTAGTCTCACAATGTACCCTCCTACCAATTAGAGAGAAAAAGACTTAAATCTCAGGAAGTGAAACTGATTTCAAATGCTACAAAGTAAAAGAATAAATATGAAACACCAGGATACCACTTTAGCAGAAAATTTTTATGTTCATAATGGTACTTCAATTTTTTTTTTTGACTAGGGACATTTTGAGGTTTATAGCACTAGAGTAAAACATACAATATTTCATCTGGTTAACCAACTTATGGCATCTGTATTCTAAAGTAGTCTAAGAAGTCCAGGGATAACATTTGTTGATTTTTTTTCTATTTTAAATGAAATAAGTTGTGAATTAAATCCACCAAGTAATAAAATAAATTTCAGGTTGGTCTTCATATGTGTTGCACAATAAACTGGAATATTTCTCTGGCTTTCAACGGCTCTAGCTCTTACCTCTTAAGACCATTTTGGAGTTATGAACTTTATGGGGCTCTTAAGTCAGGAATACCCAGTAATGGGAAAAATCAATAAATAGCAAGAAAACTTCCATTTCTGAAGCAGAGGAAAGAATACTTACAAAATGCTGATTTTTCCTAGATCTCAGTAACAAAATTTGGGTACTTAAGACAGAGGCCAGATGGGTGAATCAAGTGGATGATGTAAGTATATTTTGGGAAGTTACAATTTCTCAGTCATCTCGCCCAAGGATTGAAAAGTCTCTGTGCACATAGCGCAGTCATTTTAAGAAAGAGGTAACATGGATGTAAGTTAAATGAGGGTCTGATCATTATCTAATCTAATCAAACAACAAAAGCCCGCCTCCCATGGATGTCTGCCTGACAGCTGGGGAGTGCTCCTTCGCCCAGGCTTACTCTCTTCCTTCCAGCGCGGAGTGAGCCAGATGTTTGGCAGGTGTTTGCTACACTGGAAGTAGCGAAAGGTGGGCTCCAGCCGGGTTCAAGGTGAGGAGGGCAAGGGGAACACAGCCACATCGTGCACGAGATTTTTTTTTGTGTGTGACATCCTGTCCAGCCCAGTAGATTAAAGACTCTTTAGAGGATTTTTACACTAGTCTGGATAAGATTTCTCAGCCTTGATGATACCAACGTTTGGGACCAGATAGTTCTTTGTTGTGGGGGAATGTCTCGTGCACTGAGAAATGTTTAGTAGCATCTCTCACCTCTGTCTACTAGTTCCCAATAGCAACTCCCTTCCCACACAACTCTTGACAACCAAAAAGGTCTCTAGATATTGCCAGTTGTCTGATGAAGGGAAAAATCACTTCCAGTTTAGAGCTACTGGTCTAGGAGTATGTTTCTCTAATAGAAGAGAGATAGAACAAAGACCAGCACTACGTAGGTTATGGTAATAATCAGCTTATAAAGGAAGCATCAGCATTGGGCCACGCTTTTTGGGGACCAATAATATGGTATTTTATCTATTCAGAAAATTTATAAAAATTTATATAAATAAATATAAATTTATATAAGTATTCTAACTATTCAGAAAATTTATATAAACACCATAATATGGTATTTTATCTATTCAGAAAATGTGTGTGTGTGTGTGTATATATATATATGTGTGTGTATATATATATATATATATATATATATATAAAACAAGAACATTTTAGCATAAAAATGGCTACTTTTGAGCAAGTTCTGTGCTGCGTGTTTTTACATACTTGGGCTTATTTAAAATTCACAGAGCTCTATAAGATATGCAGGTAAGTAGTAGGGTGATCTGGATTTGGATTCAGATTTTCTTTTACTCTCCAAATTCTTCAACCCTCACTCACTGCTGGCAGGCCTCATGACTTCATAAATTATTTAGACACGCACTGGTTAAGAGTACAGGTTCTGGGGACAAAATGCCTGGAACTGAAACTTGTTTCAACTAATTCCTAACTGCATATGTTTGAGCAAGTTACTTAAAACTCTCTAAGCTCAGTTTTTAATCTGTAAAATGCAACCCTCTCAGGGGACTGCTGTGAAGATTAAGTGAGATGACATATAGAGATGCCTGACAAATAAAAAGTGCTCAATGACTACGAGTTTAGGTTTCAAACTCATATACCTGGTAGGACTGGAAGACAACGTGAAGGAGTAAAGTCGGGCCGAGCACAGCATTAGGGAGTGGTGAGGACCGTGGTGTACTGAACATATCACAACCTGTCTACAGATTTTTCAGCCATCTTTTTAAGAAATGGGTATAAGCTACATAACTGACATTAGCAGGATGGATGGGGATCTGGAGCCCCCACCTTGTTGGTGAGGTCACCGAATCCCAGAGAAGCAGGGGGCTGCCAGGTTGCCCTGTTTCTCAGTGGAGGGAGTTGACATGGAATCCAGGCCCCACTTTACCCTTGGCCAGGTCTCATTTTACTGTCCTGGATGTATCTCCTTTCACTCCCTGAAAAGCATCTCTTGATTTTATTTCTATAAATAAGTTCTTATTTTCTCATGAGCTGAAATAAAATATATGTATATTCCTATAGGAATTCTGAGCTGTGTTTGTGGGCATGGGTTGCTCCCACCCAGGCGCCCGAGCACTTAAATTGCCCCCCACTGGGTGTCAGAACCCGCCTGTGACAGATACGGAGTGCTCCATCATGAGGGTTATAGATTTTTCGCAGGGGTGAAAAGGGCCAAGGCTTGCAAATAAATGCAGCCACCAATTAGACTCTCTCAACACTATATTTAATTTAGAGTCCTTAAAACAAACCAGGATTGTTGCATTTTAAATGTCTGATTTGTTTTTAAGGCTACCATCCTTTAAACTACTTCTTGCTTTTGATCCTTAGGTAATTGGTTTGTAGGACTTGAGAATGAAAAAAAAAATTAATAGACTCTTATCTCTTTGATATATAAAGACACCTTAAGAATACCAAAAAATCCTCTGTACTATGCCTAAATTTCCAAATATTTCTACCAGTTTATCCCATCTGCTGACTGCTTATTATTCATTTATCTAGTAGGTTATAGATCATAACCCTTTATTTATCTTTATATCCTTAGCACAAAAAAAAACAGTGCCTGGTATAAAGTAGGTACTCAATAAATATTTTTTAATTTACAGAATGTTTGAAAGCTTGAATAATGAGGAATATGTGTTCTTATACAAATAGCTACTTCTACTTTGTTTGAACGCATAAACATATCTTCTGTTTTCTTAATTTCCCCCTTGTAACTTGTAGCCATTGATCCTAGGACTGATTTTGTAGCTTATGTAAAGACCTTTCATCTCTTTTCCAAGCATTTGATGGCTGGTTTCATGATTCCCCAATTCCTTTATAATACAGATATCCTTTTTTCCCTTCTCTGAAAGTCCCTGTAACACATTGCTCTCTCTCCTTGCGCTGTTCAGAAACTTGTTTGATTTTGTTTAAATTCTAGGGTGCTGACTTCTGGTTGACACTCAATATCCATATACCAGATCTTATATAATGTGAGCACATAACTCCCAGCTAAAAAACTACATTTCCCAGACTGCTTTGTATCAGACATGTCTATGTGGCTCCTGAGGTTAATGAAATGTGAATGGAAGTGATATGTATAACTACTGAATCATGATCTTAAAGAAAGCTCTTCTTGGACCTCCCACTTCTCATTCTGCTACCTGGTGACAAGTCATCTTGTATTGCACAGATGAGGGGCCACATCTTAGGGATGGTAGAAATACAAATTACAAACATGAACAGATATATAGAATAGATGTGGTATTAAAATTTCATAAATAAGGCAAAATAAGGCTCACGGATAAGAGTCTGAGGTCCCAGGATGATCTTAAAAAGCCGAGATGGTCTGCCATGCCCTTGACTGCCCACCTTAAGGCAATTACATGATAGAGAATAACACTATCTTATTTAAGCCACCATTGAGTTGAGACTATTATCTACATTTATATCTATAGTCTACTACTAGTGCCAGTTCCCTGCATTCTGATAACAGAGGTAAAGTTCAGCGGATAAAACATACCCAGAATATATGACTGATCTGGCATTTGGGGAGTAGATGGAGAAGACATAAATATTACAAGCTAAAGCTGATGGCTCTTGGAAGGCAGACCAGGTGTATTGAGCCTGTAGGCTGATACTGAAATCTAATGATATTTCTTCAAACCAGTCCCCCATTCCTCTGTCGTGGTCCTTAATTTGTCTTTTGCTACATGATAAGCATGTGTCATGGACTTATTTTGTTACATGTTTTTAACTTAAAGTCCAGTCATATCGACTTTTTGTGGAATTTCCCTTAAGTTTGATACTCATCCACTCATCAAATTTTGGAGGACAAGTATTTAATTGTATCTAAAGGGGAAAATCTCCTTAATTTCTCATTCATATAGCAGAATCTTCTTTAATGCTCACATATAAGCACAAATGTTGATAATCAGCATTAATGTATGTTTATATTAATAAGGAACATATAATTGTATTGTTTTTTTCCCTGATGCTCTAAACCAGGGTTCAGCAAATCATGGGCCAAATGTGGCCCTTCTATTGTTTTTTTAAATAAAGTTTTATCAGAACAGAGCCTCCCGCTTTGTATATAGATTGCCTATGGCTGCTTTTGTACAATGACAGAGTCGAGTAGTTGCCACAAGGTTGTATAGCCACAAATACAAAAATACTTACTATCCAGCCCTATGCAGAAAAAGTTTGCTGATCCCTGCTTTACACCAGTGTTTCCAAACCTTTATTCATTATTATTTCCCCAAGAAGCCTTTTGAGACATTTTTTTTCATAATCGCCCAGTCCCATGGAATTTTAATACCATAAATATACTGTATATCTGTTCAGGTACTATATGTGTATCTGTTCTTTATACATAAAAATAAAAAGCTTTTTTTTCACTCACTAAAAACAATTTTCTCCCCCTTGGGGGCAATTTTGCCCTGTTGGGAATGTGTTCTCTAGAGAAGAGCTTCTCAATCTCAGACAATTGATATTTTGGGCCAAATAATTCTTGTTGTGGGAAGCTGTCCTGTGTTTTGTAGGATGTTTAGCAGCCTCCCTGGCCTGTACCCACCAGGTATCAGCAGCTCCTCTACACATTTGTGGCAACCAAAAATGCCTCCAGACATTTCCAAATGCCCCATGGGGGGTGTAAAATGGCCCCCAGTTGAGAATTGCTTGCTGCTAAACTTAATATATTTTCTTGCAATATTTACCACTAACAGAAATTATCTTATCTCTTTATATAGTTGTCTATCTCACCCCACTAGATACAGGCACTATGAAAGAAGGAACTTGAGTTATTCAACAATGTATCCAAATGAATGTCCAGAAAAAATTATAGCTCTTCATTTATGTTTTAAGGCTAAATCAGTAATCCTGAGTAAAACCTGAGTAAGTGCTGGCTCTCAAAATTATAACTTCTTCTGAAAAGGGGTTACAAAACACAACTTCGAATATTTACTGTATTCTGAAGTTTTCTCCAAAATGGACATTACACTTATTGGTCAGGAGTTGCCTGAATCTCCTTGCCTATCTCAAGTAATCGATGACAGTTTCTACTTTAACAGGATTCTTCAAAAACTAGTCAGTGGTCCAGTAATTTTATTTAACAATCCTTTCAGTATGTTTGCTTTCAAGCCAGGGAAATTGAGCTTTTTGAGAGTAATTCTTACCATACCTTCTCATATATTCAGTTTCATTCTCCAGGAATAATGACTATTCTATCATTTGATTTGTAATGATTATTCTCATTGTCAGGAAACCAAAGAAAAACTATGGAGTAAATGGGCTTTCTCTGTCACCAAACACATGCAATCATTTTCTAGACTTCATGCTCTGAAGCAAAATATAAATGTTTTATTTCCACTCCACCTCATAATATCATGCAAGATTATCTTAGAATCAAAATGGCAGACAAGACACAGATGTGTTCCTAAGAATGATAAGGACATAATCAAGGTATTGAAGGCTGCTTTTTCTGGGTTGCTAGAGAAAACACTGAGGGCAGACAAACCCCCAAATAAAAGACATGTTACCCCTGGCTTCTCTGTAGAATCATGTGATTATACCAAGGCACCATTTTTAGTACATCCCTAATTCAATCACATTTCTGTATCATTCTCTGGAATTTGGCTTTTACAAGGTAATAATCCACAGGAAAAATAAAGTGACCTTTTAGAATTTATTGAAGGTTTGAGAACAAGGACAAATATAAATGACTAGTGGGCCAATCACAAGTCATTACAAGGTCTAAAAGGTAGTGCTGTGAGCTATTTGAATCAGAGTCTTGGTCCTCCCAGCCTGTTTTTCAATCCATCAGGCAAAGCCTATCTTTAATATTATGATACTGTTACCTAAAATTTAGTGAACTAGGGTTTTTTCCCTTGTATAATGGAGAACCGTAAGTGCCTACATTTAAAAATCCTAATTACCTCACTTTGTGATTTTTGGAATAAATCACAAAATGTTTGCTCAGGGCTCCTGAAGCCAGAAATATGTGCCTTATCAATCATGTTGTTTGGTCATACTTGAATGACCAAAATTACAGCGTAGGGCTCCTGGCGTGTGCTGTGGTGAGACGGTTATGTGGTTGGGGGGACTGGTCTCTGTCTGATCCTGTTGCTGCACTTGTTTCCTGCCCTGAGTTATGGCTCCGCTAACTTCATCTCTCACATTTTTTTCTTTGCTTCCCTCATCCCTGCATCATAAGAGTTAAATGAGCCCTGAACTTTGAATCCAAAGACCTGGGTTGTTATTCTGACTCTGCCATTCACTAGTCATGTGACTTTGAGTAAGGCCATTTCCTCTGCTACACTTAAATCTCTTCTCCCCTCTCCCCACACTAGGCTATTATTGGATCATATAAATGAAAAGTTCAGGTAATGGCATTCGACATACCTGGATCCGGAAGCTCCAACAATAGTGTCAGAACTCGGCTCTTCCCCGACACTTGGCTTTGCTTTCCATTCCTTGGCTCAAATTCTTTGCATGACAGAGCATACGAGCAAAAGACTCACATCTTCCCAGGTTCAATGATCACCATGTCTAGCATAAGTCATGCTCTTATCTCTGAACAGTCACTGTGGCCAGGAAGAGGGGTTGTTCTAGCTATGGCTGGATTACATTCATCTTTGAGTCCCCAGAGGTCATTAAGACTAGGTCAAATGGGAGTCAGAGGTAGGAGGATTCTCCAAAAGGGAAGTGAAGAGTCTATCACAGAAGAAGGGAAATGTACACTGTCATGGACACAGGGAGAGAGGTCTACTTCAGACGGAAGGGGAGATCTCCCTTTGGCATTAATGTCCTTTTATTAAAGCAATATTTCAATCTCACTGTCACCTCTGTGGGTGTCACCTAGGGCACCACCTTCCCCTACCATGCCTAATTTTGATCCTGCAACAGATATGTCAACGTCAGAACTTTAGGCCTATTACTGCAGGCTTTTCTCCAGAGTGACGAGTTCTTAGGAAATAAGAATTGAACTGTGAATGACAATTCATCCATGAGTAAGCAAATTATTAGCACTCTAGGACAGAGGTTTATGGCCTTGTTATTCTACAGCCTCATTTTTACCTATCTTTACTGTAAATTCTCATTTGGCAGAAACTATAGGAGTCATCAAAATACCCCTCCCTGGAAACGGAAGACCAAAGGAATATTCTTTGGGGGTTACTATTTAATACCAAGGTTCACCTTCTTCTAGGTACATCCTCCTTTGCCATTTGGTTCCATTACTAAATGTCTTTCATAAGCCTATGGGGAGCATCAGCTCTACTCTAAGGGCAGTGTTGCCTTTTAGCTCATCTCTAGGTCATCTTGTCTGGTTCTGCAGGGAGACTGCAGTGGGGCCTTGGGCAAGCTGCATACCACTCAGACCTCAGCTGCCTCTTCTGAAAAGAAAGTCATATGAAACATAAATGCACTTTTCCTTTCTGGTGTGTTATAAAAAACTGAATGAGAATATATATGTGAGTGTGTGTGTATGTGTATATATATATATATATACACACACATATATATATATATATGGTGTTAACACTGGTAAAATCTTCAGGGTCAGGAGGTGTGTGGGCATCATCTGTAGTTTCCTAGAGACAGAGACAAGCCCTGATAATGTCATTCCATACAGTCAGTTAAGCGGTACTGCTAGAGCATGTTTCAAATCATGATGTGTGAGCTACCATTCAAGTCAGCTTGACCTTCTTCTCAGCCTGTTCCCTGTTCCCAAGCCTAGTGTGTGTGTCCCCACATGTCCAATCACAGGGACCATCTCACTTTCCTGTACCCTTTAATCAAACGTGTCACCCGGGGTGTGGGCCCAGGAGGGAAGTGCAGGCAAGTTCCCTGTGTCTGGGTTGCAGAAGTGGGGCAGAGCCATCTGCTCATGCTCAAGGACAGCTGCGTCCCCCATTGTGAGGGACAGGATGAGTCACTGTCCAAAAAGCAAATTTCATTTCACTGGATGAAAAATGCACAGCAATTTTGTGGTACCATAAAGTCATTTGGGGCATACATAGAGGAAGTAACGAAGTTTAAAAATTTCTATTGAGGTTCTGAATTGGTGATATACAGATGCGGTTGAAAATAAATGTTATATTATGTACAGGTGGCCTTCACTTTGCAAAGGTCCAATATGCACGGGTTTTAGTCGCCACAGTTTAGTTAAATAACACCAGCCCCCCAACAACACAGCCCATAGTTCGGTCACCCCAGTAAACTAACTGTGAATAACTGAATGGAGTGCCCACTTTGGTGCTGGCTCTTCAGTCCACAAACCACTCCGTAAATAACACATCATGACCAGTGAGTGTTCATATCCCTTCTTTCGAAGTCTCAGTAACTGGTCATTGTGGATCTGGAATTCAGTTCCTACACAGAAAGCAAAGTGTGTGCTGTGTTGCCTTTCTGTCTTCCCAGTGATAAGCCCATGTGACACTCTATAAAAATGAATCATCAGGAAAGGGAACTGGCTCACAAAGATGGAAGTGCAACAACAATCGCAAAAACAGTGATAATGCTGGAAGTAACATCTGAATCAGAGTTCATGGCAATGGAGTTAATAGATGAAACAGCTGACCTGACAGTGGAAATGTTGACACTGCAGCCATTCAAGAGACTCTAAACATGGTGCTAGAGGAACTGAGTGGAGATGAAATTTATTGATATTAATGAGGAAAGTGTTCCTGACAAAAAGGATGAAGATAGTCCCAAGAAAGTGAGGCCAGCAAAACATTTCATATTAAGGGAGCTCTTAGAGATATTTCATGACATTGAAAGAGAAAAAAATAAAATGTTAAAAGCTACTCCGATCTCAGAAAGGAGGATGACAGTTCTCTGGGGCACAGAAAGAGGTAAATTATACCACAGAAGTGCAAGGGCATTGCTCAAGCTACTCTTGGTAAGTTTTTTTTATGTGTGTGTGAAGAAATATAACACTAATACTCTGTTTTGAATAACTTAATGATAGTGTACAAATAACTATTAGTTTTACATTTTTTCATATCTTTATATGTATAACCAACAGTAAGAGAGTTTTAACATTTGAACAAAAAAAATTTAAAGGGCACAGAACAATCATACTTATTACATTGATAATTAAGATTGCTTTCCATGGTTAAAGTTTTTACAGTCATTTTTATGGTCCCATACTGTCATCTAAAGTGAGAGCTGCATATACCATCTTTTTGGAAAGAGAGAAATTAGGTGACATGAGTCACAAAAGAAGCACTTACTCATTTAATGTCTAGTGGCTACAAAATATGATTCTGGGAGCTATGGGAAAGAAGAGTGAATTAGATGTGGTTATTACCCTCAAGGACTTCAAGGTCTCCTTTAAGATGATGAGGATTTCACAGAAAGGAAGTAGTTATTATATAAGGATAATTCACATAAAATGTCCCTTTAAAACAAACACTCTTAAAAAGGGGGACTTAATTTTTATAGTGAATGTATGACAGAAAAATTTTGATCACAAACTTATCTTGAAAAATTAAAATATAAAACAGGTTTATTCTTTTTCTTTAGCAGCATTTAATTAAAAAATGCAACAATGTCCTAATTCATAGGGGGCATAAAATATATATCACATTATCTGTTGGCATATTTTTTCTTTAGTTTTGTGATAGCAAGATAGACCACCATTTGTGTTGGGTTCCTGAACTATGATCATAAAATGAGTGATTTTTGCACAAATATTTGACTACTAATTAAATTTCAACCTCTTTTGATGTTCAAGTCTTTCTTGCTTGAGGCTTCTATACAGTTGTGATACTGATTTTTTTTCTCTCTCCCTGGTTTAATCCTCTCAGATAATCACATGTCCATGGCTTAAGTGTAACTCAAGCAATCAACCCGCATCACTTTTATAGAGATCATGAAGACTTGCATTTTGCAAAATGACTTCGTAGCTGCTTTGCATTGTGTTATAATATAATAAACTCTGGCAGTCAACATAAAATTATCAAATAAAGGTGACATGATGATCTATACTGGGGTCAACAAACTACAGTCCAAGAACCACATCTGGCCCATGGTCTGTTTTTGTAAATAAAGTTTTATTGACACAAAGTCATGCCCATTCATGTATATATTATCTAGGGCTGCTTTCATGCTACAAGAGCAGAATTGAGTGGCTGTGACAGAGACCATGTGACCCACAAATCCCTAAGTATTTGCTATCTGGCTCTTCCATGAAAGAAACCTGCCGCTCTTTGGTGCAGATAAACGCTAGTGTTGAGCAAATAGGGATGGCTGCATGGACCCCGATTAGATTAGGGTTCAACTAACTAATAAAGGTTTGGACTTAATGATTTTTGCTTTTATACCAATACCTAAGAGCATAAAAAATTCAGTAAACATCAAACTAAGAAGAATCCCTCACTCATAAAACAAATCTAAATTTTATTAGATTTCTAGGAGTGATACAAAGTGTTGTAGTATTTTTTATTGCATTTGGAGGAGAGAGAGCTCCCTGTGGCCACGGATGGGAAGGGAAAGCTCCCTCGGAAGTGGGGCATGACTGCAGGCCTTCAAAGGATGCACAGGACTCAGGGTCAGAACATGCCCTGAAAAGGGCAATTTGATGGCCATTCTCGGTAGTTACAAGTGAGCCATAATACACCACCTCACTAAGATGACAGTGCAGCCAGCAGAAGAGATGAATAGAGGCTGGGTCTGATTAAAATCTTCCTGATTTTTATTGAATTGAAGTTGACAGCAGTTCTGCTAACAGAGACACAAGGTTGGTCGTGGCAAAATGTAACCAAGGTAACTACCACGTACCCACTTGTTGTCCCTAAGGTGACCTCAAGGCCCAGTGGCATGTTCGGTGTGGTTAGTTCCTTCTCAACCTCTGGTCAGATTTTGGAAGGAAGCCTAAGTAAAATTCCTCTTTACAGTATCAGCTGCTAATTATAACTTGTCTCAAGGGTTATCCTTCCCAGAAAACCTTCAGGACACAAAGGAGCAAGGTCTCGACCCTTAATGGAGGGATTATAGCACTGTAGCAAACCACAGGGGAAAAGAGATTTCCCTCTCATCAACCAAAATTCTAATTCCTGTGGGGTTACTTGGCCTTTCCTCCTGCAGTTCTGCACTTAACCTATGCCAGTCTATTTCAAATCAAAGATCTCTTGAGATGTACAATCGGCTTGCCCGCTTCCAGAAGTGGAGCAAATGTGTTCACCTCCAGGAGCCTCATCTCAGCAAGCTCTCTTTTTAATGACCAGCCCTCCTCGCCTACCCTGCTCTCCCAGGGGGCCATGGGAGTGATTAGCAATGCTGGTGGCCCCACCAGGCTCCGGAGAGGGATTCCAGCCTTCAGATCTGTCTTAGAGCTTATCAGCGGGGAGAAGGGCTCAGACTGAAGCCCAGCAGTTGCCTGTCAGGGGAACGTGTGGACTGCTGAGGCCAGTGGTGCCCCTGCGTTCTGGGCTGCGTTTCAAAGGCAGCTGCCAGCACACCATGTGAAGCCGCCTGGTAGGGGCAGAGACGGCTTCCTCGCCCTACCCTCCGCCTCAAGGCCACTTCGGGAGTGGGAGTTTAAGCTGCTTGGGGAGTGACAGCTGTCGCTGCCTGTGCCCCTGGGAAATCGTTGTTGTGTGTTGGGAGGGGGAGGATTTGGGACTAACTATAGGGTCTGTCTATTCCCTGTTGCTCCAGTTTTCTTTCTTTTAAAGCGAACATAATTATAGATAGCAGTTTTAGGAGGCTGTGGCTGCTCCAACGTTGCTTTTTTCCAAAAACTGGACAGTATGTTGCTGAAAAGTCACTGGGAGTGACTTCCACTATCATGTGACTTGACCTCTAGTCCCCCTTCATTATCGTACTGATTAGTGAACCCAGACTTCATGAAGCAGATGCAATTGCCCCCATCTAGCCGTCCCAGGCCCTCGCCACTCCCGTGTTTCTCCTGCCAGCCTGACTGCTCCTTACAGCCAGGGACTGTCTTGCTCCCCTTTACATCTCCTTTCTTACCTAGCGCGGGGTGTGTTCATAGAGCTTGCCGTGTGACATTGGCCACAGTGCTTCGCCCCTCTAATCCTCGGTTTTCTTTACTATAAAATGAGGGAGTTTAAATGAGTGGTCTCCTAAGTCCCGCCCAAATTTTATGTAGGGCAAAACACTGCCCAATTCTGCTCTTATTAGCTGTATTACTACAGACAAGCTATTCTCTCCTGAGGTTATTTTCATTTTTTTGGAAAGAGGGATAATACCCATTGCCTGTAAGCTCTATCGGTATTAAACATTTATTTTTTATGTAATTACTAAGGGCTTCTTTCCTTGCCATAAGTATGAGTATATGCAAGAAAGGTATAAAATGAGATCTATCATTTTTGCTCTACTCCAGGTGAGAAAACAGGTTCAAAGAAGCAACTTCCCTGGTCTAGGATCACAGAGTTATGAAACTGACAAGTTGGCATTAAAACCTACGCGCTCTCCAGAGCAGCCTCTGTCGCCTCTCCTGCATTTGCATGAGATGAGTTCTCTAAGGCCAGCATCATAATAGCCCCAAAGTCGACAGGCCTTCTCTTTGACAGGAACAAGTTCCCTGGCATTTTGAGAGGTATTTAAGGTCTTCTCTGTGACCTGGCCTTGGCCTAAACTTTAACTTCCATGTTTATTAAGCATGATTTGAACACAGACCACTTATATTTAAAATGTGCACAGAATCCACCTTTGCTTGTACTCAATTTTCCACCTAAAATGCCTCTTTTTATTTATCGATGAACTCTCCTGGTGGAAATGTTTTCCTACTTGTACTTCTAGGAAAACTTGTTGCATTGCCATTCCCTTCGCTTTTCAAAAAATTTGATTCAGTAATTCTCATGCCATGAAAGTTCAGCAGAGGGAGACATTGCTAGGGGCCAGTAAGGACTGGGAATAGTTCCTGGGTAGGGACTGAGGCCAGGTTGGACAAATACTTTTGGACATTGGCACAATTCCTAAAGAAGGGAGCTCCATATTCCTTATTCCTGTTAGCTGCCAAGCTGTTTGGGATATGCGATTCACAACATGAGGAAAAGGTAGGTGGCAACAGATTTAGAAAAGCTGTGAATGCCAGAATAAGGAATCTGGACTTACCCTGTGTTCCAACTTTGTTCTTGGTGGCTCTCGATCCACCTGCCTTATGTGGAGTGTTTTTTAAGAGTGTCTCCATTTCAGTCCATAGCGAATTAACGGAATTCACATTTTAATAAGCTGTCTACGTAACTCCAATGCACCCAGAAGTTTGAGAGGCTATGCTGTAGGATTTGGTAGGTTATGTGAATGAGTCTTCAAGTTGGAATGGCATTGGCAGAATGCACTGAGGAGGGTCACCCTGGTGACAATGTGGACAAGGGATTGTAGAAAACAGGTGACCAACTGAGGGCTCCAGCAACTGTCCTCAAAGATCATGACTGATTCCAGATTGCCCTTGATAACTGTGACCAGGCCTTGATTGCTAGAATCCTGTTATCGCCAATGAAAGCCCTGTCTCAACTTTCAGTTATTCTTCCCACAAGCTGCAAGGTTGTCAAGACACTATCACAGAAGTTGTAGAATCTAAGAGCTGACTTTTCACTCAAACTGAGGTCTCCTGATGCCAGACAGGACTTCTTTCAGAAAAAAGTGGCAAACAGGAAATTAAGGCTATGTCCTTTTGATTAAAAATAAGGAGCAGCTGGCCAGTGAAATGATTTCTGACTTCTAGCCTCCAGAATTGTAAGAGAATAAATTTGTGTTGTTTTAAATGAAAAGCAAGCAAGCAAGCAGGTGCCCAGGTCTCCCAGAGCACCCTGCAGCTATAGTGAATGAAGCCTATGATTGTAATAAAAGTGCCAAGTTAGGCCCTGTGTTTGACTAAATGTACAGAAATGGGGAGGAGGGGCTTTAAAAGTACATTCTCTAAATTATATTGTGGGAGCTTGGAACAGGCTAAAGGAACCCCTGGCTTTGCTGGCATCGTAAAATACAGGTGGATAAAGCTGGCTCAGAATACTTCTGCAAATGCCAGTCGGTGGGGAGAGAGAGTAGAATCTGGATGGAAAGTGTGTATGACTCAGCATCATTAGCATTTCCACGGGTTTGGTGCAGCCTGAATCCTTAGGGGATCACAGAGGTGGGAGATGGTAATGAGAGGCTGAAGGGAACAGAGGGTTGAAACTCCACATGTCTTTTCAGCTTCCCCTTTCCTTTCACCAGGCCCCTTTGCCTCATTCCAGAGAAGATCTATGATTAATCAAACAGCAAATCATTTACTACCTACTTCCTTTCCTGTTACATATTGCATTTGAATCCATCTAATACCATGTTTCTTTTACATTTATTGGCTCATATGCATACTTAAAATTGGCTAGTGAGAGCCACTGAATGGACAGTTACCCAAGTTTCAAGGACAAGAGTTATTAGAAACAGAGCTCTGACCTAGTCCACCATATTTTATTTTCTTTCTTTATCTGAATCATTTTTTTTTAAGATTTTTATTTGTTTATTCTTAGAGCGAGGGGAAGGAAGGGAGAAAGAGAGGGAGAGAAACATCGACTGGTTGCCTCTCACATACACCCTGACCTGGGACCAAACCCACAACCTAAGCATGTGCCCAGATCGGGGATCGAAGTAGCAACTTTTTGCTTTGTGGGATGATGCTCAAACAACTGAGCTACACTGGTCAGGGCTGTTAGAATTATTTTTAAGTACAGTATTTTTGGTTTAATCATTTCATTGATAACCCAAAGCTAGTAGAAGACAGTAAATAATAAAGGCTAGAGCAAAGATAAATGAAACAGAGAACAGAAAAATATTAGTGAAATCAATGAAATCAAAAGTTGGTTCTTTGAAAAGATCAACAAAATTCACAAAAATTTAACTGGATGGATCAAGGAAAAAAGAGGGAAAATTCAAATTACTAAAAAGAGAAGTGAAAGTGGGACAGTATTATTTATTCCACAGAAATTCACAGAATGCTTCATGACATTGGATTTGACGATGATTTGTTGGATATGACATCAAAGGTATAGGCAACAAAACAAAAATAAACAAATTGGACATCATAAAAATTCTTTTTAAATGTGCATCAAAAGACACTATCAGCAGAGTAATACGGCAACTAACAGAATGGAAGAAAATATTTGTAAATTAAATATCTGATGAGATTAATATCCAGAATATATAGATAACTCCTGAAACTTAACAACATAACAACAAACAACCCAATTCTAAAGTGGGCAAAGAACTACAATAGACATTTCTCCAAAAAAGATAAATAAATGATCAATAAACACATGAAAAGATGCTCAAGATTACTAATTATTAGGGAAATGCAAATAAAAACCTCAGTGAGATATCATCTGAAATCCATTAGGATGGTCATAATCAAAAAAATAGAAAACAAGTGCTGGTGAGAATGTGGAGAAATTGGAGCCCTTGTGCACTGTTGGTGGGAACGTGAAATGGTGCAGCCTCTGGGGAAACTAGTGTGGATATTCCTCAAAGAATTAAAAATAGAAGCACCATATTATCCAACAATGCTGCTCATGGAGATATACACAAAAGAATTGAAAGTAGGCTCTCAAAGACATGGTTATACATCCGTGTTCATAGCCATATTATTCCCAATAGCTAAAATATGAAAATAATCCAAGTGTCTATCAATGGATGAATGAAAAAGCAAAATGTAAAATATACATAAATGGAATATTATTCAGCCTTAAAAAGGAACAAATTCCTGACATTTGCTACAACATCTATGAACTCAGGACATCATGCTAAGTGGGATATGCCAGCAACAAAAAGATAAATGCTGTGTGATTCCACTTCCGTGAGGAATGAGAGTGGTCAAGCCACAGGGACAGTAGAATGGTGGTTGCCAGGGGCTGTGATGAGGAGGTGGGAATGGGGAGCTGTTGTTGAATGGGTATACAGCTTCAGTTTTACATAAAGAAGAGAGCTCTGGAGATGGACAGTGGTGAAGTGAACACATTATTAATGCACATAATACCACCGAATTGTCACTTTAAAACTGCTAAGTCAGCAAATTTCATGTTTCTGCATTTTACCACAATTTTTTTTTTAAATGGACACAAATGCCAACATGAAAGAGCCCCTAAAGCTTTGAATAGTCAAATCTTCAACAATCTGAGCAACAAAATAAAATAATTTTGAATGTTATAATATCATATTATACCAAAGTATAAAGTAAAATAAATGTATATAAGTCCATAGTGATATTAATGTTACTTAAGAAATAAATGAGGAAGAAGAGATATGTTTTTCCTACAAAAGAATTACAAATAGATGTAGACACCTTGTCTACAGGTGAGCAGAGTTTCCATTCTTCTCCAACCCCACCTCTGGAATACGGACTATATTTAGTGACTCACTTCCAAAGAATAGAGTGGAGAACTTTGACACAAACTACCTTAACCAAGCGATTAAGATTAACATTGTCAATTATGTTACATCCTTATCACATACCCTAATGATGTGCGATAACAAGGACCTTTATTTCTTTGTTATTCTTTCCATAAACCCATATCCCCAGTCTAACCATGAGAAAAACATAAGACAAACTCAGATTGAAAAATACTTTACAGGATATCTGGCCAGTATTCCTCAAGATCACCAAAGTCATAGAAAAACAGGAAAGACTTAAAAACTGTCATAGACCAGGGGACCTGAGGAGACAAAAACTGAACACAATGTGTACTTACCCTGGATTGGATCATAGAAGAGAAAAAGACACCAATGCAGAAACGATGAAATCTAAATAAAGTCTGGAATTTAGGTAATAGTTAATGCCAGTTTTTTAGTTTTGACTAATGTATGAAAGATATTAATAACATGGGAATTCTTTTTCTTATCTTTGCAATTATTCTGGAAATTGAGAATTATTCCAAAAAAAATGTTTAGTTTTAACAGGCTAATTAAAACTGTTTAGTTATTTCCCAATTAGTATAAAATGGTATTTAATATTTATCCCTAGAAAACATTGGTTTACATAGAGTTTAAAGTCTCTGATAAATAAAAAGCAATTTATTTTTAAAAAGAGCCAAAATTAAACCATTTAGAATTACTGGCCATGAACTATATAACACTTCCTGTAGTTGACTCTTGAATCAAATAGACTATGTCACAAAAATCTGGAAACAGTGAAACAGTGATAGCTAGATATCTTAATTTCTAACTGCAAGTTCATTTCTACACAAAACTGGGCTCCAGAAACATTTTTTAAATATGAAGCTACTACTTTAGTTTTATAACTCTAATATCCAAAAACATCTCTTTTTTTTTGTCTATTTTTAGTGGCTGCGCCTTGTCTTTTGTCAAGAACTTATTAGACCTGCCACACAGCCCAGTAAATCTATTAGTTATCATTATATAGTCCCATTCATTGCTTTTTTTTAAGGGATATTTTATGTTTAAGCGTAGATTCTTATTTATGAGAACAAAAGTAACTCGAAAGAGAGGAAACCATGGGGTGGGGGGTGGGGGAGGGAGGGAGAGAGACCCTTTCCTCATTCCTTACTCATTGTTGCCTCTGGTAGTTCTAAACTATATTTAAACAAATTAATACACAGAACAGACCAACATCTTTCAGCTCCTTAGGGTCATAAAGAGCAGAGAAAAGCAAATTGAGAATTTGAAATAATGCAAGCTACTGCTTCCTCATAGTAATGAGCACATACGTTGAAAATAAGATAAATGACTAATTCCTAAAACCCAGAGATTTATTGATTAATGCACTGTCACCATTATAGATGGGACCACAAAGTTCAGTGAGGTTGAATTATGAGGCTCTGACCACATAGCTGATAAGTGACAGACCCAGGATTAGAACTAATCTCTTTTATTTCAGAACCCACATTCTCAACTTCTAAACCACACTGACTCGTAACACAATAATATTATTGAGTATACATGTGGTTTTTATTAAAATTTGGATCAATGGCCATCCTTAGTCACCAAAGTTATGCTAAAACACCTGATTTTCTTTTTTCCTCTTGAAGTGCAACTGCTAAGTTAAAGGATGTGAATATTTAAATTAATACTTTGTTAAACTGCTTTCTGTAATAATTGCATCAATTGATAATCAATTAGTGTTCCATGCTTATCACAGCTTCATGAGCATAGAGACGTTTTGTTTGTTTTAGTTCTTATTTTTTAGCCACATGAAATATCTTGTCTATATTTGCATTTGTTGATTAAATGGACTGGACTTTTTATTCATGAATATTGGCTTTTTGTAATCATGTTTTTGTTTTATTTTTATTTGTTTTTCTGTAAGCATTTTTTTTTTTATGGATCACTAGAAGGTTCACTTATTTTCAAATAGTTATTGGATATCTACCCTATGTCAGGTGTTTTGCCAGATGCCAGGATTACTCTGGTGAACAAAACAGTTTCAATTCATGCCTTAAGGAATTCATAACGTAGTGGAGATAATAGACATTAAATAAATAATGATGAGTGAAATCAGACGAGCAGCTTGCTTAGACAGCATATATCAAGAGGACCTATTGTAATCTCAATGTTCAGGAAAGACGTCTCTGAAGAAGAGACTGAGATAAAAAAAAATATGAATAAAAAGTAGCTAGATAAAGGGAGAAGGCTGGGCACAACACGTACAACGGCCCTAAGATAAGGGAAATATTTTCTGCTGGTTTTCAGGGATGTTTTTGGATTTATTTTTCTTAACAGATATCTTATAACTGTATATATTAAGGTTATTAATCTTTAATGTCATTTGTTATAAACATTATTTATCCTTTTCCTTACACTCTAAGTCATGATGTTTTCACTCAGGAACTCTTTTGCTTTCATACAAATTATAATAAATGGCTCTTTCTTTCTTTTGGGGTATACTTTAATATGCTTTATAACTTATCTTTATTTCTGCCACAAAACCTAATATTCTCTAGTTCATAGATGTGTGGCACCCATTTTATTCAGCTTTCTGTCCTATCGTTGAAACCATCTTTCCATTCCTTTTTCTCTGCTACCACCACCACCAACAGAGTGCCTTTTAGCTATTGCTTTGTAACAAACTGACCTAGAACCCAGAGGCTTAAAACAATGATCATTTATTTTTGTTCAGGAGTCTATGGGTTTCCTGGGTGTTTCTGCTGGTCTGAGATAAGCTGGCAGGACTGATGCATCTGAGGCCAACTACAGCCAGCTAAGTGGTTCTAGCTGGGTCTTTCAGGTGTCTGAGACCTCAGCTTGGACAGCTTGGCTGATTCAGTTCCATTGCACATGACTACCATGCTGCAGCTGGTCAACCTACACTTACTCTTGCAGTGGAGGCTGAGTTCCAAAGGAACGATCAAAACTGTGAAGCCTAGCCCTGAAACTGGCATATCGTTATTTCTGCCACATGTGATTTGTTCAAGCAAATCATGAAGCTAGCTATATACGCAAGAGGCAAGACATAGACTCTGTTTCTTCATGGGAGGGTCTATAAAATCACATTACAAAGAGTATGAATATAAAAGTAAAGGAACAAGTATAAAGGACCCATGGACAAAGACAACGGGGGTGGGGAGGATTGAATGTGGGAGGTGGAGGATGGGTAGGACAAGGGGGAGTATTGGGGGGGAGGGGACAACTATAATTGAACAACAATAAAAAAATGTTAACTTCAAAAAAAAAAGAAGAAGAAAGAAGGGAGAATTGGGGCTATTTTTGCAAAGCACCATAACTGCCAAATGGAATTTTTGTTTACATATTTTTATTTGTTTAAGTTCTCCTCCTTCAGGGCCCAGTTCAAACTCATTATTTTTTCATGCTGTGCATCCCACTACATAATACTTATATAGTACTTATTTTATACTATGCTAAATGCTTTATGCCCCTTCTTGATTTAACCCCCATACTAAATACGTGAGGTAGGTGCTATTACCGCTCCATCTGCTAGTTGAGGAACTGGGCTCTGAAACAGCGTTCTCAAGGGCTCGCAGCTCGAATGTCAGTGCCCAAACACAAATCCAGGCTCAACATGGCAATTTATGGGTTTACCCCTGAGCTTTTGCCTGCTTAAATGTCTAAGTTATTTATGGAAAACCATAAAAAATGTTATAGTAAATCAAAGTAGCCATATATCACTTTCTGCTAAGTCAAAGGACATTTAAAATTAGTGTATATAGTATAAACAGAGATACAGAAGTAATTGATCCCAGGAGTCCTCAACACTGGAAATACTATCTATTACTTTACTATCTTTCTACAAGTTAGAAGTAAAAATCACATTATTCAGTACTTAAGAAAGTCACTAGTTGGTTCCACAGCAATGTAGTTAGAATTCCCTGCTCCGAAGAAGGTAACTTAAGGTGAGTCTGGTTTTTCCAATACGCTTTACTTCACAGAGATCAGAAATCAGGTCTCCTAGATTTGTCTGGTCCTCTGTGCCTAGGAGAGTGTGAAGGATGATTAACACAATCATAGAACTACAGACTCTTAGAGATCACTTAGTACAAACTTACTGTTTTACAAGTGAGATGATACCTGATTGAATCCAAGACACTCTGCCTATATCTGGCCAGCTCGGAACTTCCTCTCCAGTCTTTGCTGGGTGTTCTCTAATACGATACTAATACTTCTCTGGTATTTCCTTTCCTTTACATACAGCCATATAGGCTTTTGTTTTGTTTTTTTCTCTAACTCATAAACTTGCTGGACTCAGTGCTCCTGGGAGCGTTAAAGCAGAATGCGCTTATTTACTTTTATTTTTTGTACCGTTTTCCTTCTTTTTTTATGATCCTGGCTTCCGACTGTGTGGCAGAAACACATAAAAATTGGCATAAAAGTAGGAAAATGTGCCCCAGATGCTGTATTAACCATGAAATAAGTTTAAATGCCTCCAAAAGGCTCTGGTTCTCTATCAGTGAGCTTCCAAAGTGACTCATTTGCAAGTTTTTCTTTTGTCTACAATATAGGAGACATGGTCTGGGGTCAAGACACTACCAGCTTGTCAATGACTTCACAACAAATCACTGCAAAGTCTTGGGCAGCTTGTACATCTGTGGGCAGATAGGGAACAAGAGGAAAGAGTAAAACTCCAGTTCTGCCTTAAAAAAAAAAAAAAAAAAAAACCCCTGGTAAAAACTATTTGGGTATGGATTTATCATCATTGGGGCCCTCCTGGAGCCAGAGCTACGCATTTTCAGGCAGAAGGAAGGACATAAAAAAAAAGCCCCCTTTTTGTCTAGGGAATTTGAAGAAGGGCTCATAACCACTCTGATACCCCTTAACCTCTCTGCCAGCCTCGCACTTGCATGCCTCTTGTCATGGTAATCACAGTGATGAGCGACAGTGTGTCACCGCCATACCTGAAACCTCCCACACGTCCTTCTTACTGCCCACAGGGTGATAAGCAAACTCTGAGCCTGGGCTCACAGAGCCATTGTCCTTACAGTGTCTGCTCTCCTCCAACTTCTTGCCTCTTCTCATCCTGACCACACTTCTTGCACTTCTTCAATGAGCGGTGCTCCTTCTCCTCCCCGGATCTTCACACATGCTGTTCCTTCTGCCTGGAACATCTTTTCTCTCACTCCCACTCCCATCCCCATTTCTAAGCCATAACCGAGACAGAGCTCCTTGGAAGGCTGCGTGACCCACAGATTCACCGCCTTCCCCGAGTTCTACCCTGTAATTCCATACCACCCTGTAACTGCGGCTGACATAGCAGTTTGTGTAACATGCCACATTATGTTTTAATATGCATCTCTACCACCTAGCATGGTAGTATAGATCAGTATAGGTTAATGGTTAAGACGGTAAACCCTGTGAATTTTAATTCCTGGCTCCGTTTCTCATGAGCTGTGTAAATTGTAGAAAGCCACTTAGCCTCTCCAAATCTTAAATCTTAGTTTCCTGATCTGTGAAACAAGAACAATAACAGGACCTAACTAACTGGGTTATGTTGAGAATCACACAGTAATTACGTGAAGTTCCAAGTATACTGTCTAAGTCCTCAAATGTTAGTTGTTATTATTAAGATCCTTAATGGACACATATATTGAAGGAATAGAAAGCTAAGCTATCTGTCTCGAGTGTCTGTGAACTTGCTATTTAACATTGAATAAATCAACTCCTTTCTCTAAGTTTTAGTTTTCTTCATCACAAATCTTAGAAGACTCAACAAAATTATCTCCAAAGGGCCATACAGAGACTGGCACGGAACTGTTTCATGCGGAAGACAATGGCGGTCCTGTTATTTCCCTTTATCTACCCCGAAGATGGGTGGGTGACCTGACAAATGAGAATAAGAAAGCCTAGAAAGGTAAGGTGACTTTCCTAGAATCTTGCAGTCAAGCGCAAGAACCAAACTGAAACTTGAGCTTAAAAACCCAAGGCTAAAATTTTTTCATTGTTATTATGTCAGACTTTATCTTGCGCAGAAGGAATCTCACTTAATCTTTGTCATACCATGCTGTATGTAGGCAAAAAAAAATTGCTTTAAGATCATAGACTTTTAGGGCTGGAGTGAACTTTAAATTTATTCTAATTCTACAGATGTAGCAACTGAGGACCCAAAAGGTGACATTCACTCAACGTCACACAGCATCGCTGTGGGTTACCCCTCATGGGCAATAAACCCTGCCTGGGCCTTTTGTGGCTCATGGCCTTGGTTGTCTAGAACACAGATTTCTTTCTTATATGATATCTCTTTCAATTAAGGATCAATTAAATATAACCAACTAAGCAGATAAAATTATTTGAAGTGGGCCTTTTGTAAATGACATTTGCTACTATTAAGCATGGATTTAAAGAGTCTCATTACATGGATAATGGCTAGGACTCAATTATGTTTCCATTAAACATTAATTATTCCTTTTATTCAGTGACAAGTGTTTGAATGCTTACTCTGTGCTAGGTTCTATGCTAGGTGCTTGGAATAATGAAGTGAATAAACAAAAATAGTCTCTTATTTATAACTGATTCAAATATATTTCATCATTCATTATCTAACCTTTGGGCTTGGACTACTCTAATTTTAAATAGGTGTTACTCCAATGGTTTAGTCAATGACTTTGAAAGCTTACTATTTGTGACATCAAGTCATATACGGAGATGCTCAGTGGATAATAGGTTGGCTGATTTTTCTGTGGCGCCAGGCTAAGGTCATCGGCGCAGCCCCATTTGGTTTGAGCATGGGGTTGCATTCTGACCCAGACCTACAGGTGCTCTCCCTAGCCTCGTCCAGTCACACGACGTTCAACCCGGTGGATCTGCCTTTAACAAACACACTCAGTGCATTCTGTCCCATGTAATTATAACCATGGTATTTCTCTCTTCCAGCTCAACAGATTCTACTTGTTTGTATTGTTTTTGTCAATAACCTCCCTGAAATCTGAATTGAAAGGACCTAGAAGGACTATTTTTTGAAATCTGTGTTCCAGAAATGGAGAAAGATTTGTTCAGCAGTGCACAGTAACTGAGACAAGCTGGGACTAAAAACAGGGCCTCCTTACTCCTTGTGACCTTTGTTATAAATACAGTCCTCCAAGTGAACCTGAGAAATGGGAAGGGACAGAAGGTGCCCTGATTTTATAGTTGGAGACAAGGAGACCTGGGAAGGGAGGTGGTTTGCCCAGGATCACAGGGCTGGGTAACATCTGAGGTAGGTCCAGAACTCAGGCTTCCCAACCCCAGTGGCATACTCCCCTGGTGAAGACCTGGGGCTCATATGCACACCCAGAAAATAGTGTCAGGCTTAATGTTAAACAGTGTGTTAAGTTGCAGGTATAGAGTGGCGATTTCAGGATTCACCCAACTCAGGTCAAAGTCTTGGCTCCATTACCTACCAGCCTTGTAATCTCTTACCAGAGAGACTGTGTGGGAGGCCCTGAGACTCCATATGGAGAGGGAAGGAACCTCACTGAACACGGCCTTCCAGCTGCCCCTGTCGAGGTTCCAGGTATGTGAGTGAAACCATCTTGAGCCTTCCAGAATAACCAGCTGCCACTGAATACCAGATGAATCTCCCAGCTAAGCCCTGCCCAATTTCCTGACCCACATAATCAGGACATACAGTTGTCTTTGAAGCCATGAAGCTTAGGGCTAGTTTGTTACACAGTGATAGATAACCAGAACACCCTTCTAGCCTCAACACTTAGCACAGTGTTTGACATGTAGTAGACGATTATAAAGATCTTTGAACAATGACTGAGCAAAGAGCAACGGGGCAACCTGGAGATGTAAATGTAACATGTACTGAATGCCTACTCTGTGCCAGGTGCTTAACTCTTCACAGCAACTTTCTGAGAGATATTTTGCTGTTATATCCAATTTGCAATTAGTGAAACTGAAGCACAAAAATGTGAAACAACTTGCCTAGGGAGGTTACAGAGCTAGAAATAGAAAAACTAGGAAGAGGTCCCAGTAATAGTCTTACGATGCCTTTAGACAGTAAACTTTAACAGAGAAGGAAACATTCTGGGAGCTTCTGTAGTCAGGTGGGGGACGGGTATGTCGTATCATGGTCCTATAAGAGACGAAAAGAGCCGAACACCATAGAGACACAGATATTGAGCCTAGCTTCAGTCAAGATTGTTATACTCTTTTTTTCCTAGATCCCCCCTTGACCCTGACCCTTAAATAAGATTATGTAAGCTATTTGGGGTAAGGGCTACACAGTTAGACCTGGATTCAAATAATGATTCTGCCACATAATTCTTACTCACATCGAATGTCAGCCTCTCTGAGTCTCAGTCTGCTAAATTAAAAAGGGGCTATTAGCTACCCAGTTAGGTCATGGTAGTTAAATGAGATATTTATAGGAGAGTGATCTGAGAGGTAGGAACTGTTTAATAAATGGTAATACAAAATTGGAAACATGAAAATGAATAGAATGAGAGTCCAAGGAGCAAGTTTTCTTCCTCTGGAGATTGTCTTCTCTCCAGGGACTGTTTTAAATTCCTTTTCTCTGGGTACACTAACCTCTCCCTTACATTCTATTGTGTGAGTTCAAAAGTACGTCAGGAGAAGAAAGGCCTCACTGATCTACAAATGAGGATTACAATTCTCAGTCTACCAATGATTAAATAAATAACTTAGGGGAAGTTGCTCACTGAGCCTCAGGTTCTGAATATGTACAGTGAATGCCTTTCGGGGCTAGACTGGGTTAGATGACCGAAGCACTCTCACTGCCCCTGGGAGACCAGCGTGGGGCCCATCTCTCGCGTGAAACTTCACCAACGGGCATGATATCCTGCGGTTTGAATCCTTGTTTTGGCCATACCATTCCCCTACTGAATACATATTTGCTGTGTTCCTTCTCAGGGCTAACTGCTCGAAATGTAGTAGTCCTTGCCTGAAGAGTAATTAGAGTCTGGACACAAAGAGTTACATGTTTTCTTAGGAAAGAGTGTGAGACAGTCTATGCTCCCTTTTCGCATGGCTGCCTCCCCAGTTAGTGTAGTAAACTCAGTAAGAGCATGTAGCTTCTAAGTCTTTCTCTTTCTGTCAGCATTAACCACCACCTCCCTGGTCCACAAAACTATCATCTCTCATGAGCAAGAGCCTTTTAACTGGTCTCACTGCAGCCTCTTGAGTCAGCCACCAATTCAATGTCAGTGCTGCATCCAGGATAATATTTTATAAGGCAAATTAGACAGGATCACCCCACCTTTCCACCTACCCAGTGACTGTCCTTTGCCTTTTAGAAAAAGAACAAAATCTGGAACATGGTCTAAAAGGTCTCTATGGTTTGGTCCTTACTGTCCCTTCCAGCCTCATCCCATATTACTTTCCCTCCGTCCTAGTTCTGTTTCACACATAGTCCACATACCCTCCCTCGATGGGATGTCTCTGCCTGGAATAATAGTTGACCTTCTCTGAATCTTTGTCAGCAACTATGAAAACCCAGGGCTGGCTTGATAATTTTGCTGAAAGCTGGTTTTTGGAGAAGATTGATGTCCATTTGACCAATGTGTTTTAAAACCTAAAAAAATATTAAGAGCAAAAAAGACCAGACCTATCACCTTCCCCAGCCTTTTCACTGTATAAAGGAGGAAACAAAATATAAAATTAGAAGGCACATTCAAAAGGTTACAAAGTGATGGAGTGGTAGAAAAATATGAGCGCCAACAGAATCGATCCTCTTCCCCTCCCTGGCAGGTTTAAAAGAGGCACAGTGCATTGCCAAGCACGCATGCTGCTCGTGGCCACGGCACCAGTATCGCAGGAAGGCGCTGGACTTGGAGCTTCCGGAGGCAGGGCCTGGATTTGCGACTCCAACACTGCCTGACAATCCCTTGTCACTGCCTTTTCACCCTTGAACATACTGAAAATGGATGCCACTTACACAGGAAGAAAAAGCAAAAACGACCAATGCACGTATGTGGAGATGCTCAAGTTCATTACAAACCAGGGAAATGCAAATAAAAGTAACAGAGAGCTCATTTTTCACATATCAGATTGGCAAATATTAGAAAGATAAGTCATGCCCAGGGTACAATCTTAAGGGTGTAGAGAAACCGTGCTTTCATATACTGTTGATGGGAATGCAAATCAAGAAACCCTGTCGGAGAGCAATTTGGCAAATTCTATCATCTGACACGTGCAACCCTTTGACAGAGCACTCCCACCCGTGATGCTCTGTCCTGATGACGCACTTCAGGTGCATGCAGAGATGGTAATAAGGCTACACTGTGTGCCATCGTGAAAAAATCAGAAGCAACTTGCATGTCCACCAATGGAGAACTAATTAAATTAGGATACATTCACTTCAAGGATAGGATGCGATCAGTTTTTACAAGATGATCTATATGTATCCAGAATTTTTTTTTAATTTAGTAGGATATGTACTGAAAACAGATGACATATACAAGAAATAAATAAGTGAGGGAATATAAAAGTGGGTGTTTCAGGTTTTATTGTATGTATGTGTTGTTTAAAACTTTTGTAAGAATAAAAATGCCTTGTGTGAAGAAAAGACTTGAAGCTTTGGTGGGGAGGATGGAGAGGATTAAAGAGGATCTCAACTGTCCTCCCAATTTTGATTTAGTAAGATTCCTTCCTACCGAGATATTTGAAAGTATTGGAAACCCAAGGGAAAGTTTTGATGAAAAATCTAGCGCTTATAAAATGCTGCCATGCAGAGGGGGAAACCTGTTGATTTCAGCAGCTAGGATGCCAGAAGAATACCTGACTGGCAGATCAGAGCTAGCTTGTGCCGTGCACCCTGGTAGAGATGCAGGCACACAAGGTACACAGACATCCTGCTGGATCTTTCGTACCTAGGGATGGCAGCATTGCAGTCCGTAAGTATTCTTCAAGGTAAACCAGGCGTTTCCACTTCTCAGAGCGATGGCTTTGCCTCCCCTGAGCTCACTGCCTGCTCTCTCAGGTCCAGGCTGCGCAGCTGCAGGCCACCTGCACTAGTTCCCTACTGCCGGCATAATGAATTACGACAAACGTAGTGACTTCAAAAAATAACACAAATTTCTTACGTCACAGTTCTGGAGGTCAGAAGTCTGAAATGGGTCTTATGGGGCTAAAATTAAGATGTTGGCACAGTGACGTTCCTTCTGGAGGTTCCAGGGAAGAGTCTGTCCCTTCTCTTTTCCAGCTGCAAGAGGCTGCCTGCATTATTACTTTGTTCAATGCTCCAAACTGTTTATGTTGTCACAGCTCCTTCCGTCACTCAGATTCCTCCTGCCTCCCTCTTGAAAAGTTCCTTATGATCATATTGGGCTCATTTAAATAACCCAGGATAATCTCTCCATCCCAAGAGCCTTAACCTGATCATGTCTGCGAAGTCCCTTTTCCCATCTAAGGTTACACAGTCTCGGGTTCCAGGGATTAGGACATGGACATTGCTCTGTTCACCAGACCTCCTAATCTGCTCAGAGAGGCCCAGGGACTAGCCGTGTGACCCAAGAAAAGCCACCTTGGTTTTCTCTCTCAGCAAATTTGAAACCAGGAGCCTGTAACTACTGCTGCTCTCCCTACACTATGCCAGGAGAGAGGGCAGAATAATTTTAGGGTGTCACACTTAAAGTTCTTGGTGCTGTGGTAGAGAAAGGAGTGTCAGAAAAATCACTGGTGATGGTATGAATTCTATTAGCAGTGATGTTTTTCATTTTGATGCCGCTCCATTCTAAGGAGGTATCAATTTAGTTCCTCTGTCATCTGCTCTTCAGGGGCAAGACTACGGCTTTAGCCTCCAGCCGAGGGTTTGTCCACACAGTTGGCACCTGTGGATGCACAGTACCTTGATTTTTGCTCCATTATGTCATATGGGGGGCAAAGTTATACAAGGGATGTTGAAGAGGAGTTGAATCATCAGACAGACGTACAGTAATACAAGACAGTCCCCCCAAAACTTCCTTCCACACACAAAATTAGTGATGCCAAGTGCCCTCTCCAACAACCAGTGCAGTTCCGAACGTGCCTGAGAAAAGTATGAAGAAGATCCAAGAATATCATGGCATAAATACATAGAGAAAAAAGAAAAAGGACCCTGGCAAATTACAAGGCATGAGTAAAATACATTACAGCAAATATTAACGGGGTAATAGAGACCTGCAGTCTTTTTGCTGCGTCCAACAGGGACCTGTGAGAGTATGCCCTGAATGGCCCACATAAGAACCTCACATATGTACATGGTAATTTTGCACGATATACAGAAAGACATTTGTTATCCTATGTGACCTTTGTGCCGACGCCTAAATGTTGACTGGGACCCTAACCTTCACCACACAGAGCGAGAAATGAGGCTGAGTCACTCTCCAGTTTCACTCCTCCCCAAGACGTGAATTATGACGTGAACTTGTGACCCTCGTACCTCTGTTTCCTTATCTGAGAAACAAAGGTTTAAAAGATAGGATTTTTTTGAGAAGTAAATATTGATACCTGTAAAGTACTTAGACTATTTCTTGGCACTATTTCTTGGCTCAATGAATAATATATTATCTACATGAAAAATTAGAGCTTTTTTTCTGTATATCATCTTGTAATGGAAAATTTCTTAAATAATTACCTCAGGATCAGGAAGGAGGTAGCAGTCCTACGGGTAAGGGTTTAATAACCACATACATGCGATCTTTATGTTAACTTGGTAGCCCTCCACACACCCAGAACTCTCCGTTAAAATTACCTCTCCCTTTTGTTGTCTCTTTCTTTTATTCTTTTTATTTTGCCACAGTCCTTATTTCAGTTTCTAATTAGTATCTGTGATAACAGTAGCTGTGCCCTCCACTCGACACTAAGTTCCATGAGAACAAAGCCTCACTCCCTTTTACTGACTGTTGTGTCTCCTAGAACCTAAATGGCACCTGAGAGATGCTCAAGTGTGCGAATGAATGGACCACACAGGAAATCTGAGTTGTTGTGTGCCCTACTCTCAGCTGCAACACTTCCAACCCTGATGAAACTGTGGGATGACAATCAGCCTCAAATGATGAAAATATATTCCAGTTCATAACTTTCTTTAATGTGTAACCTAAGCCGCTGGGTTAAGTTGCCAACTCATACTTGAGGTCATAAAATGTTTGCATAACCATTCACCACTCTCTTGGAGTCTCACTGTAGCTCTTGGAGTAGCTATGGCAGGCTTTGTTTTAGAGATGACACGACAGAAGCCCCCCCCAAAATGAATGTCTTCCCAGGGTCATAAACCTAGTCCATGTTACAAATAAAACTAGAACATAGGTCATTTGCATCGCCTATAATAACGAATTTATTTTGATGATTTCAATGGTCCAGTGAGCTAGGTGATATTATCACCATTTTGTAGACAAAGAAAATAGGACAGTTAGTTCAAAAGTCAGGGTTTTAAGCCACCAAGCTGCACTGCCTTGCTTTTCAATGTGATTTTATTCCTGCGACAGGATGCTGACTCCCCTGTGACCTTCCTTGACGGCTAATGAGTTTATTGCCTTATTCCCCATTGTATGAAGTCCTACTTGTTTTTACGTTTCCTATTTTTACTTATTTTTGACCTCAGGGAATAACGTTTAGCAAAGCTGGGACACCCTACCTTCCCCAGCTGACAGGAAAAAAGGCAAGAGACCTTCCAGTTATTATCACCTTAATGGGTGGAAGTCAAACTCTTTGAAAAGAGTCCATAATGAGCTTTCACAGGACAGAAGACATTATCCAAAGCATAACATGTTTCGACCGTGAAACCTGCTTTTGAATATTTTGCCCTTAGCAATTGTCAATACATAGCATTTAATAATCCCTACAGTATAAGCACGTTCAGTGGGGGACTCTCAGCGCCTGCTCCCGGGGAATGGCGTGGCTCTATTTCCACTTTTAAATCTGCTTAGGGCTTGGGGTTGAGAGCCTGGCAGGATGTCATTGCATCAAAGGAGTTTAGACTGAAAGAGAGCTTAGAGATGACCCACAGAAGATAACACTGTATTCCTCATACTTAACACAACAGCCAATACGTAGAAAGTACTCAGGGAACATCTGAAATTTGCTGAATAAATGAATGAGGCTTATTTTGCAGATGGAGAGACGCAGGGTTGGACAAAGAAAATAACTTGCCTAAAAGTCACTCAGAAGATCAGAGATAAAAATCAGGTTGGATGAGCTTTATTTCTATGACTTTTTTAGCCCATTAATTTAGTCATTCATTCAAGAGTTGTATACTTGCTTAAATACTGAGGGGGGTGTCAGGGTGAAGATGTGGCTTCTGATCTCTACACCCACTGAGGGAAATGAGACAAGGAGGCAGGTGTCAGGACAAAAAGTAACCAATGATCATCCTAAAGAGACCTCACACATGCTTACTTCATGTGGAAGAGACTTGTTGAAACCCCTATGATACTGAAAACGTATCAACATTTGTATTCCTAACAGGAAAAACAAAAAGTGAACTCTAATCCTGCTGGAGAATACTATGTAACTATTAAAATTTATAACATGACCTATAGGAGCTGGCAGAACAATCACTACCCACAACATGGGGTCAGGGAAGACAAGGAGGTCATAAAACCATGCATAAAGTAGGCCCCTGTTTACAGACATCTGTTAATGAACTAGAGGTTGTCCACCTGTGGGCTGTGTCTGGCTTACAAGTACCTTCTCTGGCCTATGCAGCATTTCTAAAAATTTAGAATTCACTGCTATCATCTTAAAGGCAGGAGTTTTAAACCCTAAAAATCTGGATTTGGGGCCAGTCTTAAACGGAAGCATCAAATGGGGTAAAGGTCTATAATGCCACAGAGCAGCGACAGCTTGGACGGGGTCATGGCAGCCCCTACGGAATGGGCACATACCCTCAAACCCCACCTGCTCAGAGCATTCACAGTTCTGCCTGCCCTTCAGCAGTTTTGGTTGCACACTCCCTTTCTCAGCCACGAGGAGGCACAGAGAACATCTGGACACACCCACCATCTGCGGGGTGGAGGGACTGGAGTGCTAGTGAGCAGGCGGTCTCCTTATCTCTCATGGAGGGCAGGCAGGTCCTTTTAGCTTTATAGTAGTTAAAAAGACAAAATTGTAAATATTGGAGAGGAAAATGAGAATCTTCAAACAACGTTTGGTCCAAGCCTGAAAGGGCGGCTGTGGTGTGAGCATTTATGAAAGTGCAGTACCCCACGTGGAGGAGATGACGTTAGCAAAGGCTCTGGCTCGTGGCATTCCCTTTTCATACTGAGACTTCACTTTATATCCCAGCTATCAGGCTCACAGGCCCCAGAGAGTGTGCAAGAAATGCTGTGCCCAAAGAATGGCAGAGAGCACACTGTGCCTGCCAGCCCCACCCAGAGCTTCCCTTCTCCCCAGGGCAAGTGCCCCATGCATGCTCCACTTAAAAGGCCAGGGAACTCAACCTGTCAAAGGAGACCTGGAGTCTCAGCTTTAGGAATTTGGAGATTATACAGAGTGGAGAAAAACTTCTCAGAAGCAGCCTGATTGGGGGGAGGAGAAAGAGAGAGATAGAACTGTGACATGTCTTATGTATTTCTGACCTTGACTGAGGTTGCAATAGGCCTCAGTTTCCACTTCTGTAACACGAGGGAGATGGACCGGGTGCCATTTAACGGTTTTACAGCTCTAATATGGGGCTTTGGCTCTGATCACCCCATCTGAGAAATCAGAAATGCAGTTCAAATAGCTTAATGTTGCCTGCTTCTTATGAATTTTGTAAGAGTTCTCATTTGAGGAGATGGACAGAGCTCTCAGACAGCACCTTCTTTCCCAAGATCATCTGAAGCTGTTATCACAGATTATTTCAACTGAGATGCACTCTCCTGGTCTGTTTGAATTCTGCAGCCTAGGCTGGTAATAAGAGCTTACATTTATAGAGCAATTTTATACTTCTAAAGTGCTGTGCGCCTCTCCCCTGAATTTTATACTTATATCAATGCTATCATATAGGCAAGGCAGGAATTTTTTTAATCACATTTGAACAATGGGGAAATTTAGATTTGAATTGCTCTCAGGGAGGCTGCAAAAGGGTGCTTTAGAGCTGGGTCTCTGTCTCGGCTTAGCTGTGCTAGGCTGGCTGTGTGACTTTGGGCAAGTGCCTTAAGCTGCCTGTACCTCAATATCCTTATCTATTCACTGGGGACAAATACCCACTCCTGGGATTAAAGGAAATCATGTATGTTGGATATAAAAACCAGGCTTGCTGGCCAGCACTTATCTTATATGACAATTCAGAGGAGTGACTGGTTTGAGAGAGGTAAATAGGAGATAAATAGGACTAATAGTGAGGATTTGGAGGTGAGATGAGGACAAGGAGAAGGAGCTGTCACAGATGGCCGTGATAGTGTCACTCATGGGGACAGTGAAGCCCAGAAGGGGCCTGGGACTGGCGTGACACGGGCGTGGAGGATTTTGAGTTTGGACAGGCTGATTTTAACTGCCCTTGGGACGCTCAGAAGGAGATGTCAAAGGGCATGATTCTGGATGCGCACGCTGGCTTAGCCCCTTTCTCTTCCTCGCTTGCTTGTCTAACATTTGATCTAGTAAGTGTAACACTGCTGTCTGGCTGAAACTATACTGCTCTCTTGGGAGGTTACCCTGAGTGACTCCTGTAGATGGAGAGTCACCTAAGACATCATTTTAGGTCCAATATTTTCCAAAGTTGTCAAAGGATCCTACTTGTTAACATAAAAATAATTAGAGTAAAATAGTTTAAAGAAATACAACACATCTGCCTTTCATCTCCTCTTCCCCATACGATTGACCAGAACTTCTAAAAGCTTTCAGAAGTGTGGTCCTAATGCAGACTTGTTTAATTTTAAACTCAAAGCCCGTTTGTCTTAATGGACCAAAGACTCCCCTTCATTTCCCCGTGTCGTTCTAATTGCTGGCTTATAAACCTGGGGTCGTGGAATAGATTTGGAAGGGCTCTTCTTGTCCGTGGAGGAAACAGAGACTGCTAAGGAAGGGCCGTGCCTCGCCCGAAGTTCTTAGTTAGCAGCCTGTCCGATGGGAGCCGTTCTCCTCACTCTCGGCACCGTGCCCCCGCGCCCCCGAACGGCCTGCACCGCGCCCCCTGCGCAAAGAAGCGGATGCACAGCAGCCCGATTCGAGCCACCGCTCGCCAGGCACTGCAAAGCGCCGTCTGAAATCGCCTTCACCCTGCTGCCTGCTTCAGTCATCCAGAGAACAATTCAATTCACGTTTTAATAATGTAAGTTTACACTTCTGTCACACCTATTACCCAAGGTTATTAAATTATTCTACCAACCTTAATGAATTCTCGTGATGCTTCTGCAGAAGGCCTTAAATGAACATCTTGCTTGTGGGACTCTCTGGGGCCATTTTAATGAGCATATTGATAAACTCATGCTGCACAGGCCTTCAGTCAGCTCTTGTGTGAGAGAGGATCTGGCCTGGCTGGACAATCACTCTATATACTCACACATCCAAACAACCTCCATCCCAACAGAAAAGTCCTTGAATTTATAGGGAGCCCTTCAATGACTGCCATCTACGAAGCCCCTGCACGGCCATCACTAACTCCTTCCTGCCAGAGCCCTAGAGGTAGAGGTAGGCACAGGAGGCTGGTCACCCTCCCTTTGCAAAGGAGGGAACTGGTGTCCAGCAAAGATAAAGCAGCCTTTCCAAAGACACCAGCTGGAGTCGGGGTTTGTGCTCAGACGCACGCACCCACTTCATTAACGAGTATTTAACGAATGCTTCCCGTTACCAAGCTCTAGGCTGCGTGTGGGAAGTGCAGTGGTAAATTAATAAATATAGTCTCCGCTTCCACAGACTTAAGAGCTCAGTGAAGGGGACACCCCCCCTCAAAAAAACAAACAAACCCAAAACAGAAAATAAAACAAATTATGACACTTTTCCAAAAACTACCCTGAAGAAAGCAAATGGGAAACATTTTTCTCTCAGACATTCACATTTCCTGTTCCCTGACTTCAGTCATTGAAGTTTCGCTCAAATCCCTACTGAGGCAGGAGGGCCATACCGTCTAAGAACACTGCCAGGAATGAAAGGAGATTCCGTTGGTAAAAGCAAGAGATAATCCGAAATGAGAGGGTGGGAGGATGTGATCCTAAGGCCATTGTAGATAAATTATAAGGCCTTGACATTTTTTCTTTCCTAGATTATTCTGTCCAGACCCAAATTAATGTCATAGGGCTGCAAATGATTTGAGACACAGAAAGAGAGAGAGAGAGAGAGAGAGAGACAGAGAGAGAGAGAGCGCAAAAGCCAAGCTTGTGGCTAATTCTCTAAGAAGGAGATACACTATTTCCATGTTTCAGTATAGAGAGCCCAAGCATCACAGAAATGGTTGGTACACAGCATTGCAAGGGGGCTCTAAAGAAAAACGAATTGCATCATCCTCCCAACCTGTAACCCTTCCAGTTGCAGTCCTTGGAAATTCACTGGGCTCCAAGGCCAGTCCCAACGCCATTCTCATCAGTGGCGTCACCATAGCAACTTTTAGGGGCCGAATTCTCAGCCACATGGCAAACTAATTGAACTGTACAACTTATTTTGCAGCTGGGGGATGTAAAAGTGAATCTTACATTTAATCATGCTCACAGCATTGGCATTCAAATCAAAAGGCTTTGTTAAGTTCCCTGGAAGATGGAGTGTCATTTTGCCAGCACAATGTTTCACTCTGAGGCACAAGCTTCCTGCTTTGAAGGGCTGAGTGAATGGCCAAAAAAATAAAATAAAATAAAAGGGCAAAAGGCTTTTTGGCTTAGGGGTGTGGTAGGGTGGGGAAGTGGGGAGGAAGGAACAAAATCTGTTTGAATAAGAAGAAAATGAATAAATCCTTCTAAATTAATTCTAGTTCAATGCAAATGATGTTGAAAAATTTTTGCCTTGTGATTTTTATTTCTTCTTCTTTTTTTTTTTCCTTTTAGAGGGGCAGCAACATAATGGGAAGAGCTATGGAGTCACAGACCTGCTCTGCATTTTCTAGTTCTCAGATCTTCAGGCAAGTCACTCAACTCCGGGTAATCTGAGTTTCTTGCATATAACCTGGAACGAAATACTCCCCACCCAACGGGCCTGTGCTGAGGGTAAATGTAATATATATCTAAGCATATATAAAACAACACGCATAGTGTCTGCACAGAGCAGGCACTCAATTGTCATTTTCCTTCCAAAGCTTGAACCTCCATATTGAGCTAGCCCTGCACCAACACTTAAGACATTACGCTGGGTGCCATATCGTTTATTCACAAAACTAGTTCTGGGACCTAGACATTGTTACCTCAATTCACAACCAAGGACGTGAGTCTTAGGTTAATTGTAATTACAAACTACCCAGCACTTGGAAATGAGGAGAAAGGGAGCGCTGGTGGCCTTTTAGTACTGGATCACTATCTAAGAGACCCACCCGAGTTTTATCTGGTTCTTAGAGAGAATGTACCCTGTTCAACTCACCATTAGTTATATCCAGACTCCTTCATGTTAGATGTTAATTTGTAGAAGATGTTGAAGTTAAAAATGACTCTTTGCTGGTAAAGAATGAATGATGTTTGTCCAGTAGAAAAGATAGTCCCCAAAGTGATGGGGTTTTATTGCCCCCAGAAAGCAGGAACTACCTTCACAGGTAACTTGGCCATCTCACTTCAGGGTTTTAATTTTTCAGGGACTATACACCAAATCCTCTTTGACTGAACTTTATCATCCGCTGATTCCTCCGCTACTATGATGATAAATCTCTGATGTGTGCTCAGTATATATTTGTACAAAGGTCATGTTTTTTGCTTTTTGAAAATGAGACTTTGACAGTAATTTACACAAGGCTTCTCGAGCGAGGAGAGAGCGCAGCCTGGTTGGTCTGACCGCAGCGTCTACAGACCGCGCGCCCTCTGGTCCATGGAAGCCGGGACTCAGATATAAAGGTTGGGCCCTGCCCTCATGGGGCACTCAGGGAGACAACCACCCAGGATGAGGTTTCACACAATCGTGCTAGAAAGGTGACGTGAGTAAAGTGATGTGCAAGTTCCAAGGAGGGACACTTCAGTTTCTCATCTGCAGGGGCTAGAGTGGTAGAGGAGGGCCTTACGAGAGAAGCCTTTAAGGTAGTACTGAGCCGTGAGCAAATTCTCTCATGATTATCATCATAAAAGGGAAAAGGATCCCCTAAGAGTTCTTAGATATTAAGAAAAGTAACAATATCAAGAGTGGTGGTAACTGTGGCTAACTGTTGTATCACTCCCACCTTACCGAGGTACACGAAAACCCTGCTATGGCATGACCATTTTCCGTTGAGGAAACTGAGGCACAGGAGCTTGAGTGGCTCGACCGAGGACACTGGGCTAGAGTGCAGAGCTGGGTGTCGGGCCACAGGTTCAGACTCCAGGGCCCATGCGACCACCGTGCCTCCACTGTCTCTGTGTCAGTGTTAGCACGAAGTCCCCACCTCTCGCCCTGGGGCATGAGTCACTCTGTCTTAGCCCCTGGCTTCAGGCAGGCTGGGAGATTTTACTCCTGCTCGACATGTGACGAGCCCTGGGAAGCTCAAAATGTGTATGTGACTTGTCAGCTGGGAAGAGGTGGAAGGGGAGACTGAGATACAAGTCATTCCCTTCAAGACACTACACTACCCCTTCTCTGGCTGGGCTGTTGCCGACCTGGCTTCCAATCCTTGTCAGTGATCCATGTGCACCTGGTCCTGGTGCTGAAGGGAGGGAAGGATAAATGGCCTTCTTTATGGCACAGCATCTCTCACAGGGAGACGTGATGCAACACAGGGCTATGTGTCACCAGCGCGAAATGACAGAGGCTAACTGGAAAGTGAGGTTGAGAAACACTGTAGACTTTTCTTCACTCTAGACAATCATTTATTCTTCAGGATTTATGAAGATAATTCCTCCTCTGCTTTATCCACTTGTGGCTCTCACCCCATCACTCCCTGAAGCCCTCCTTGGATCTCCTCTGTTCCATCTTTTCACAGAATGAGAGCTGAGTTACAAATCTTGCAACAGAATGGGGTGATGCAGTGAGCACTGGGTTAGAAATCAAAAGACTTCAGCCTAGTTTTACCTCCAATTTTCAGTGTGACCTTCTCTGAGTCCCTGACCTCTATGCGTCAGTTTCCCTATTTGTGCAGTGAGCTGGTTGGACTAGTATGCTGTGATTGGAGGAAGTATATTAGGCACTAAATGATAGAAAAAAGTGTGACAGGTGAGGAGACTTAGGGATGAGGAACCCCACCCATCCCCTTGCACTTAGAGGCTGGGAGGCGGCCACCACGTGTCATGGGAGGAGCCATCAAACCTCCCTTCTAACTTGGGACGGAGGTGGTAACCTGTTAGAAACAGAATGTGCAGAAAGCAGATGGATGAGAAGGCCCAGGTGAGAAGCTCGTGAGCAAGCAGGGTCCCTGCTGGTGTGTTAGCTTCAGGTGGAACCTGAAGTGAAAAGGCACACAGAACGAGCAGTTGCTTCACGCGGTACACATTCTTGCCTCACTTCCCAAGCTCCACCCCCAAAGAGGGGGGCTGGGAGGAGAGAGCCCAATTCAAGTCTGAATGTCTCTCTGAGCCTTCTGTACCCTCCCTGTCCTCACAGTCCTCACCACCCTCTCCATCCTGATGCAGGATGGCTCAGGAATGAGATCAGACTCAGGTCCAGGTCCTGCCGGTAACAGTAGGACGGTTGAGAGAAGCCTGCGCTCTCTCTGGTCCTCAGTTTGCTTCTCTGTAAACTGAGAGGTGAGATAAACAATGGCTCACAGCTATAGAACCTTTAGGTACCAGACACCATGTTGTCTCTTGTAACACTTAAAAGTGCCTAAGAGACACGCTTATCCAAATGACAGATGAGGAAGTTGACACCCAAGGTAAGTGATCTGCACGATGTCAAACATCTAGGAAGTGGTTGTCTGACTGTGGAGCCTGAACTTTCTCCCATGGTGGAGACGTTGGCATTGGGGGCGGCCCACCTGTCTGCACCCACCCCCGTTACCCGCCCAGGGCAGACATCGCCTGTGTGTCTCAGCACTCTTATTCTGACTTTAGGAAGGCTGTGCTTTCCCAGCCTCCCACTTTAATCCTGCTACAGTCTATTCCCAGCAGAGAAGCTAAAGTAATCCTTTCTAAGTAAATCAGATCATGCCATTCCCCACATCACGCCCTCTAATGGCTTTCCAAATTACTCATATAGAAATATTAGTTCTTACTACGGTCTGCAAAGCCCTACGAGGTCTGGCTTCTGGTCATCCTTCCAGCTTTATGTTCTACTTCTCTTTCCTTCGCTCATGCTCTCCCAGCCCCTCTGCTTGGTTGGCCAGGACACTGAGCTCGGCTCGCAGCCTCAGGGTTATTGTGCCTGCTGTGTCTACTGGGAAGCTTTCCTCCCAGACGTTTACCCAAGGCCCAGTTTTATTCCGATCCTACTCTAATAATCTTTCCTCAAAGATGTTGCTGGTCACCTATCGAAAGTGGTACCTTTCTTCCTTCTTCTTCTTATTATTAAGTATTACCATTTATTCCTGGCTTAAACCATAGTATATGTTTGTTTATTTATCCATTTGTCTCCCTTTTTTATAAAATGGGTTGCATTAGGTCAAGGGCATTTTTGTTCATTACTGTATCCTCAGTCCCTCCAATGGTGTCCTTTACCTAAGAGGAACTCAATAAATGTACTGAACTAACAAATATTAATCACTATACCTTCTCCTTGTTAAATATAGTAAATCGTACTGGACTTTTACGCTATCATTTGATTTACTCAACAATAAAGACAGCGGTAAGGGGGAAGTGAACTTGGGCAGCTGTCCTGGGAGGGATGGCAAATGTGGATGTCACGCTCTGGGCAACAGATAACAGCGTTCCAGGTCTTCAGTCTGTGTCACCAGCGGAAGAGAAAGTGTTAAGCTCTAATGCTTTGATGCCCTTGGGCTGACCCGTGTGACCCTTCAGAGTGACGGCTTTGTTTCTGCAGACCTGCTCTTCTCCAAGGTTATTACGTAGTTTATAGACAGGCTTAGTGCTCAACTACCACATCACTGAAGTAATGAGAGCTTGATTAAATGGGCTATTTCAGTTAATAAAACATAAACTCTTCAAATCCTTTCCTTGTTAAAAATTCTGTTTTAAAAACCAGAGGCAACATCCTGTGAAATGAATATAATGCATCTTTCTTACCTGACCCAGGGCACGTCCTTGTGGGCTCCAGGTCCTTAAGCTTAACATTAGAAATGCTGATCTTTGGGGTCCTCCATAGTTGGCCCATCTTGACTGATTAATAAGTCTACCCCATTTCTCATAAATACACGTGGAACTAGAGAAAATGAGAGAGGGTTGGCAGCTCTCTAGTGCTGTTGCAAAATGTGTTAAAACTAGACTAAACTAAATTCACAGTGTCACTTTGATTTCTTTAGTTTTTTTGCCTCTTGCTCCAAAAACTTGGGAATAGGTTCTCATTAAGAATTCTGGCTCTTTCCCTGTGTGGCGCAAACACTAAGTAAGTGAATTCATGAGAGCGGATTCGTCAGTGCCTGTCCGGCTGTCAGAGCTGTGCTCTCTTCTCAGAGCACTTTATAACATGAATGCAGAGGGTGTATATCGTACTCTGTGAGCATAACTATCTTGGGACTAAAACTCTTGAGGACAGGAACTTGATGTTGGTCATATCACCACTGTTTTTAACACTAGGCCTGGTATAAAGTAGGTCTTGGGCCAGTATTTGTTTAATGGATGAATAAATGGCTAAAAGATTGGAGTAATCAAACTCAGTTGTTCTCCTGCTACGCAGACGAATGTTGTGTTTCCTAACATAATTCTTCCCTCTCTCCACATCGATACTTGACAGTCAAAGCCTTACTGCACATCACCAAGACAGGCACACAGACAGTTCCTGACTTTGCTCCTCCTCACAAGGACAACCAACAATTATTCATGAAGACACCACCGGGAAGATCCTAGAACATGGTGGTGACACTGAGGCACCACCCTGCACCACAGAGACCTGGTCAGAGCACATGAGAAGGGTAAGAGGGGCGGCTATACCCTGACTGTTCCCCGGGGCCCATGCAGCACCACCTTGAGAGGTCTCCCCTGGGCCTCCGGTTCCGACAGCGGGAAAAGGGAGCCCAGAGTGACATCAGTTCCCCCAGCGTTACAGCTTGCTTTTGGGGAGCCCCATACTCTGGTCTTGCCCCACGGGGACAGCAGGGACGTCTGCAGGCCTTGGCCACGGGGAATCTGATTGCGACTGGGAAGGGGGAGGGACTGGCAACAGCCAGCATTCTGGTCTTGACAGACCAAGTTCCTACCTGCAGTGACCAAGCAGTGGCCCCAGGCAGCGGCTCTGCTGATCTGCAGAGGCGAGACGATGGCACAGTCTGACCAGGGAACTCTGTAAGGTGCAGGTCTGCCCAATGCCGGTCTTCAGACAAACGGAGTTGCCGGCCCTGGAGTCTAGTCTGCCCACGCCCAGGCAAGGAAGCTGAGTCACAGCCCCGCTTACTGCTGAGTGCCGCTGACCGAAAACACCTGGGCAGCTGAAAAAGGGATCAGACTGTGGTCACGTGGGGGAGGGCCTAGGGGAGGGCAAGGGGAGGAAGGTAGTCAAAAGGTACAAACTTTCAGTTATAAGATAAATTAGTTATAGAGATGTAATATACAACATAATGACCACAGTTGACATGGCTGCATGGGAAATTTGAAAATTAAGAGAGTAAATCCCAAGAGTTCTCATCACAAGAAAAGAAAATTTTTTTCTTGTACTTAAATATGACGGACATTAACTAAACTTATTGTGGTAATCATTTCACAATATGCTGTACAGTTTATACTTATTCAATGTTATTTGTCAATTATATCTTAATAAAACTGGAATGAATAAATAAAAACAAAGACTTATTATGAGGGAATGCAAAGGGGACTGTCCCCTTTCACAGACAGGAATGGAGACACAATTTTCCTGACCTTCCTGAATGTCCCACGACAAAGCTCATTAGAGTAGGCCTGGCATTCAAGTCTGCTGGTTACCCGGCCCCGCCCAGCCACGCCTTGCGCATCTTGAGCCCAACTCCACGGTAGGGTAGGATTCCTGGCTGCACAAGCAGGCAGGAGTGCTGGGAGCACAGCCCCCGGAGCACCCGCTACCCTGCAGGGCCAGACACAGCCCAGCTCCGAGAAGAAACAGGCTTCTTCCTGCACTTGCCGTCTTGCCTCTGTTCTCCCTGTCTCTTCCTCATGTCCCCAGCGTTTTTCAGTCTAAGAGCCTTTTGGCACTAAGAAAAGGGATTTTATAAAATTCTGCATACTAACAATACCAACCCTATTTGCTGAGCCCTCATGGTGTACCAAGATGTACAGCATGGGACTCAGGCTCCGGAGTCAGGCAGCCTGGCTTCAGAGCTCAGCCCTGCCATGTGCCTGGGAACCTTAGCTTCCTCATGAAAGCGGAATGCTGGTAGTCCCTGCCTTACAGGGTAGTGGTGAGGGTTAGATGAGTCAATGCGCATAAAGGCACATACATCATGCCTGGCCCAGGCCCGCACCTGTCCCTTCATCCACACAACCACCCTAGAAGGTACACTGTAACTAACCCATTTTACAGGTGAGAACACTGAGGTTCAGAAACATTACGCACCTATCTCGACAGGGCTTGCTGTAGTTAAATACTGACTCCCCTACATAGATGCTAGTTCTCCAGAGGCAATGAATGCCATCTTGAGGAGGTTGTCAGAGTAGAGCATGCCAAAACAAAACGAGTGAAACGTGCCAGGTGAATTCGCAAGTGAGTGTCACTGGGTAGAGCAGAAATTTTCAGGAGCAAGGAAAGTCCTTCCTAGTCTGCTAAGGCACCAGGCATCCTGCAGGCACCCGTCCAGGCTCACCTGGGGCGCACAAGCAATTGGTAACACCTGCTCTCCTTCCCGGCCTTCGTGCCACTCCACCCACAGCTCTTTCCAATTAGGTGACTAGAGGACTCGCCTCAATACTGAGGATGGAAGCTTCAGTGCAAAAATCTCTAAGATGCAGGCAATTTCCTGAGGTTGTTGGCATGCTCTCCTCAGTACCAAGCTCCCTGTTAGTCTGAAAAACAGCCCCTCAGATCACCCCGAGGGAGCTCTCTGCCCTCACCGACCTCTGCCCTTCACTACCTAACTGGAAACTCTCTCTGCTGGAGCAGACGGGCCAGTCCCTTTGGAAACGCCCAGCAGCCTTCTGTCTGCCTGCCTGCCTGCCTGCCTGGCTGAGACAGCGAAGGAAGGGCTTTCCTGGGGAACGTGTTGAGACAGCGTAAGTGTGCGCCAGGAGCCTTGTAAAGTCAATCAACTCGATTTCGTTCACTTTAAAGCGAAATAAACCACCTTAACATGCCACGCCATCCTTCTCAGTGGTGAAGGGAACATGAGTGAAATTGCAGCCAGGAGACAGGGACAGTGGCTCTGTGGCAGGGAATTTCTTCCCTGTTTTCACTCAGGGAAGCAGAGATTTGGGGCTTCGGCTGGGGCAGCAGACAAAGTGCTAGGGGCACCTTCTCACCCCTCGTACCGGCTCCCTGCCTGCGGCCGAGCCTCTGGGCCTCGTCACTCCCTCCCTCCCTCTGATCCACCTGTAACTCTGCCTCCCAGTTGTATGTCCACACCCTTCCCCTTCCACATTGCAGCACTCTCTCTGAACCCCAAATTACTGTCATACTCTTACCGCTTAGGCTCCTTCGCCAGCCTCTCAACTACCACCATTCCCCGAAGTTGTAGTTCACACGTTCTGGCTCTAAGGACTCTCTTCTCTCCTCCAGACTAGAAGGGATCACCCCATGCTATGGACTCAGAAAAGCAATTTATCTCAACTCTCCTTGGTGTGCTTGTTACTGTCTGTCTCGTAGGTAAGGGGACTACCCCAAAGTCATTAAGCAATTTGAGGTCAGGTCTCTTGGTTTCCTGCATATGTGTTTTGTAATGCATCAAATTTCCCCTCAAACTCTGGAAGGCAAACTCTGAATATAAGCGTGAGGAATAGAGGAGCAGGCTCTGTTTCTCACCTTTCTCACATTAACTGCAGCAGAGGCAGCCAAAGGGCAGCCGCCTAAGCCCCATGTGGTGCTCTGCCTCTGTGCAGCTCTTCAGTGTTTGGCAGGTGGGGAGTGACTCCAAATGGCTTAGTTCTCCACACGTGTACCTCTGACAGAAAAGGTACCCTTGACCCCTGGGCCCCTGGGAGCATCTTTGAGGAGGCTCACATTCCATTGGAAATATGAGGAGATGGAGAAGATGTTTATTTATGAGAATTCTGCCTAGGGATTGTAGGAGAGACTGCAAAGAATATTTTGATAAACCGCTTGGAGCTAAGGGTTTCATTCCCAAAGATCATGCTTTGGGATGACACCCCCTTAAAGGAGTCAAGGGGCACAGCTGTTTGCCTTCCCGCCACCCATTCCCTTTTCTCCTCCCTTAGGGACACACCTAGCTGGTTCGAGTGTAAACGTCCCCCCCGTCGGACTCTCCAGAAGGGCGTCCTCATCAGCCTGAGCCAGGGGTTTGCGAACGAAGGCCCCTGGACCAAATACGGCTGATCACTGCTGCCCGCAAACCGAGAATCATTTCTACATTTGTAAATGACTGGGGAGAAAAAAATCAGAAGAGCAGTGCGTCTTGATTTGCGAAAATTATATAAAATTCAAATTTCAGTGCCCCTAAAGGTCTTTTAACAACTTTGTTATATATAGTTAATATACGGTACAATTCTCCCATTTTCAGTACAATCCAATGGCTTTTCGTGTAATCACAGGGCTGTGCAATCATAACCACAATCAATTTTAGAACATTTTCTTTACCCCCCCAAAGAAGCGTTTCCTATATATGAGTAAAGTTTTATTGGAACAGACGCATGCCCATTGACATGCTGTCTGTGGCTGCTTTTTCAGAGTTCAGTTGCCGTGACAGAGACCATACACCCCCACAAAGCCTAAGTTCTTTACTATCTGGATTTTTATAGAAATAATTTGCCAGTCCCTGGCTTAATCAGAGTTTGGCATTTCTTTGGAGTCTGTTATTGGAACAGGGGTAAGCCCATGACCTATGCCAACCCCATCAGACGAAAGGAAAGGGCTTGTTTCATCTTTGCTTGAAACAGGCTTTTCTTCCCAGCCTTTGCTGGGGGCGAGTCAGTTGCTCTCGGAAGCTCAAGTCTTTGAGCAAACGGCCTGAGGACAGCATATGATGGCAGAGCAGACACAGAAAAAGAATCTGGGTGCTAGATTACATCGGTTCAACCAATCCTGAACACTGCCCGCCTCTACGTTTAGTGTCACGTGGAGTAATAAGCGTCCTCATTATTAAGCCATATGAAGTAGAGTTTCTGTTACTCACAGCTAAAACCACCCTACCACACACATCTTCTTCCCAAAGAGGGTGGTTAAGTAACGTAAGCTGGTTTGGGCCAGAGTTGACTTTCCCCAGACAATGGAGGGGAGGCTAAGCATGGCCACCTGCAGGCCTCTTCTTGCCCTGTTCAACCCCATGCAGTGCCCTGCCTCGGTACGCAGCCCTTCAATGTTTGGAGGGTGTCATTTTCAGGGATTCCACTCCTTGGCCCACTCTTGTCTACCAGTTCCTGGCTTTTCACCTAGTCTGCCCGCTCTCATTTATAAACAAACAGAATAGAAAAAACAGAATTGCTTTGTTTGGATAGGACTGTTATGTTGCGGGGGGGGGTGGAGTCTGATCTATCTGCTTGACCCTTCTGCAGGCGCTCGAAGGTACCCCATGCAGCATGTTTAATAAAGCAGGTAACAGAAGATGCAACATTATACCCTTCCTTCCTTCTTTCCTTCTATCCTTTCCTCTTTTCTTCCTCCCCTCCTTTCTTCCATGGGCAGCACACATTACAGTAGTAAGTTAAGGGATTTTGTTATTTTAAACTAGGCCCGCTATGATGATAGGATTTTAGGTATTTCTTTTTCCTCATGCTTTTCTAAAGTACCACCCTTTTAGAATAAACATGAATACTTTTTAAAATAGAAATGTAGCTAATGTAATGTCTCTAACAGTTTCTCTCATTCGTATAATCCCTCCGTTGTCCTGGAGCCTCGGTTGCTCGCCAGTGTAGCAAGAAATCACGTTCAGTGAAATGAGTAAAGTCAAACTATTGCAATGGAAAGACATTTTCAGTGATTTAGACAGCAGGGGGAGAAAGCCGTAGGACCTGACACCCTGGGGCTGAAGCCCTGGCCTTGTCATGAGCTTGTTATGTGTCACTGGCCAGTTGGTTTCCTTCTATGTAACTTTTTGCTCCTCTTTGGAGCCCTGGTCCCTGGTCTCATTTCTCTTAAAAGCATTTCCTGAGGTCACCTAACCATTCCAAAGTTGAAGTAGATAATTTACTTCTATATTCCTAAATTGCCCTAGTACATTCCTCCATTATAGCTCTTATCTGGTTGGATTTTAAACATTATTTCACTGAATTCCTCAGCTATGTGGTGAGTTCTTTGTAGGAAATAACTCTCTATTTCAGTTTCCGTGAACTTAATATATCCTGCCCACTTGATAAATTTTTAAAAATGAATGAATAACTGGCTTTCATTATCCTAGTCTGAAAAATAAGGCAGTTGGACCAAACGAGATGGCAGCCTCTTCCGTCTCTAAAACTGAATCTTCTTCTCTGACTGGTCAATGATTTGTAATAGAAGGTTTATAAAAACGAGATATCATTTAAGAACTCTTTTCAACTGATAACTACAGAGACTCAAAATAACAGTATCTAAAATAAGACATGAGTTGATTTTTCTCCAACGTAAAGGACATCAGGGACTCAGACCTCTCTTCTCCCTGTTCTACCACCTTCACTGAGTGGCTGCTCCCCTCTAGGTTGTCTCATGGTTCCCAATGGTTGCTGAGGCTCCAGGCATTAAATGCATGTTCCAAGGCAGCTGAAAGGAGGGAGCAAAAAACAGCAAAAGGGCATACCTCTCAGAGAAGTCAGCTTCCTTTCAAGTCCCAACCAATGACTTGTACATATAACTCATATCTGTGAAGGAGGCTGGGAAATACAAACTTATAGCTGGGCAAACTGCCACATTCAAGAATATATAGGCATCTTGCTAAGGATGAAAGGAAAATGGGTTTTATGTGCAAAGGAGGACATCTCTAGCATTCTTAGTGAGTGCCTCCTTGATGTCAGTGTGTCACAGAAGATCAAACTTGGCTCTAAGAGGCAGGCCCTCTTTGAAATTTGGTTCTTCACGTCATCCGCTGTGTGACTGACACCATACAAGTAACCACTCAGGACAGCAGCACACACACACAAACAACAGCTAATTCAGTACAGTCTGATCTCCTATGAGGCTAAGCATCTAATCAATGTGTTAAAAGAATATCTTGAACTGTTGAAATTACCCCTGAAATTCTTTAATTTAGTTAAAAGAATGGGCCTTTTCTCACCTGCTTCTCCTGTGCTGAGGTCCCACTGTAACAGATGTCCCCACCATGAAAGTCCTGGGGGGATGGGAGCCACTCTGGAAGCACCACGCCACTTCTTGCAGATCACACTGACTCCCGGCCAGGCAGAGGGTGAACTTAAGAGAAACGTGAAAAAGGCAACCATTTAGATCCCCTAGTCACTCTCAATCATTTTAGTTCACCACATAGACATAGTTTAGTTCAGTAAGTTAAATCTCTGTATGTAATCACATCAAGTTTATCATTCTGATTATCTGATAAAACAATTTATATAATGTTGATCAGCACATGATAGGTACACAGGTAACGCTGAGCAAATTTCTAGACACATGAAACTTTCTCTGTTTCTGAATGGTTTTATTATCCTTTGGCTGTCAAACGGTCTCCATTAATTTGATGACTGGTATTTGTTCTTCTAATAGGGGCCTAATGCCTCCCTAATGGTGGGATTTTGGACACATTATCAGGCAGTGGAAGAGAAGTTTTTTGTTTTTTTTAGAGGACAAGCATACTCGTCGCCTGACACAAAATCAATCTGCTGCTTCTACAGAAACCTTGGATTTTAAGAGAGCTTGAGATTCTGGGTAGTTGTTTCATTTCAGTTGCTTTTATATTTTTAAGAGAATATTGAACTGTTTCCACGGTGACATTTCATAATCACAGAGTCTGGAGCCAAAAACTCCATAGCTGCCAGAGGAACAACAGGTCCCTACATGAATCGACGACGCTGTCCGGCCTCCACGCACCGCCCACTCTGGGACCCACAGACAGTAACTGGGACCTAAAGGACAGGAGACAAAAGCTCAGAGAGCTTTTATGTCCTGGAGAACTCAGGCAAGAATAGCAAATTATTTATGCCTTTGAATAATCTTATTTTTAAAGATTTTATTTATTTTTAGACAGAGGGGAAGGGAGGGAGAAACAGAGGGAGAGAAACATCAATGTGTGGTTGCGTCTCATGCACCCCCAAATGGGGACCTGGCCTGTAACCCAGGCGTGTGCCCGACTAGGAATCAAACTGGCAACCCTTTGCTTCACAGGCCGACACTCAATCCACTGAACTACATCAGCCAGGGCAAAATAATCTTAAAATCATACTTCTTTCTTCCCTTTATTTCTTTTAAACCTGAGAGAGCTATTATTTATGGAGCCTATTTTCATTTCTGACCCTAGTACAGAGAGAAACAAAAAGAAGTGAGGATAAAAAGAAAACCTGAATTTAAACATGGCATGTTTTCATTTCCCAAATATACACAAAAATACGGTTTATCAGTTTAGGTAAGAACGTGAGAAAGGGTCAGAGCAATGCTTTCAATTCCCCCTGAGTTTTCAAACTCTGGTCCTAGCTGTGCCCAAAATTGGCAATAATCTTGGGGGAAAGGACAGCCAGTCTCTTTGCCTACATACCTGTGTATGAAACAAGCCGCTTGGAACGGCCTTTGTTGCACAGATTGTCTTCCAGGAAAGAATATTACGTTCTATTCCATAGCTAAATACTTTTAGGGAAACCTGTGTATTCCTTCCCCCTTTAGAGTGGCATTCTTGTTACTACATTACAACTCTAAGAAGATCCATGGTGTCTTAAAAGAAAATGAATGTTTCTCAGATGTATTTGACCAAATGAATCCCTCCCCCACACCCGAGTTCACATCTTTAACCTCTTGTAGAATGAAGTTTCTTGCAGAACACAATTTGGCAAACTCTTAAATTGATTAAAATGATAATTAAAGATCTTGGTCGGTTTAAAATATTGACCTTTTATGACCCTGTAGCACTCCATTAAGTACCACATCCAGTTTCCATACTATGACGACCTGCACGTTTTTAAGATCCTGAATGGCAAAATCATGGAACATGTACCATAGTAATTCATATTCATTCTCATTCTCTCTCTCTCTCTCTCTGAATCTTTGATTAATATCTATCCTCCCTAACAAGTCTGTAAGCTATGTAAGGGCAGGGACCATGGCTGCTTTTGTCTATCAGTTTTATCTCCAGTACTTAGCACAGTGTTTGGCACATAGAAGGTGCTGAATAAATATTTGAACGAATGAACAAATGTTCCCTTTCCTCGTCTTAAAAGAGCGCACTCCTCACAGATCTTTCATTGAGGCTTCCTACCATAAATATGCCATAGCTACAGGTCTGTGTGTTTCCTATCCCTGCACAGGCACCTGTGACAGCTGAAAGGTAATGTCCAGGTTCTTTGAGTCAGGCTTGCTTGCAAGTAGCTCTCACTGAGATGAAAAGAGATGCAAGATAGGGAGTCTGGGTCCAAAAGAGTCTCCCCAATACAGCCCTTTACTTGCTGCTGGCAACGTGTAGCTTTGGCTCAATTCCCAGCCAAATTTCCGGTGGATTCTTATTTGCACAAGCTCTGGCCCTCCCACGTTGCCCCACCCTATAACACTGGTGATTCGATTGCCTGGCTTGACCCCATCACTCTCCCAACACCCCACTTCTCCTCTGTGCTATATTCCGCAGCCCTGGCTCTGTTCCCAGTCCCCTCAACCTGCCGCCACCCACGTCCCAGCATGACAGAATGACTCGCTCAACAATATTTGTCTTTGGAAACATATCCCACAGGGCTATGAAAGACATGGTTGCATTTAAATACCCAAACTATAATTCTCTGCTGTTGGGATTGAGGAATTCTGTGTTCCCCAGGGTTTCCCAAACCCAAGCCGCGGTGCCCTTGGCAGACTCTTTGGTGCCTGTCCGTGGCCGAGGACAGCCTCGATTTCACTCTGCAGCTATGCGCCACCTGACTTTGGCGGACTGCCCCATGCCCTGTCCTTCTCCTCTAAACGTGAGCATGGAAATCTTAGGAAGAGAGACTGCTAAATAAAGACCAGTGGTGGAATTTACTTAGAACAGATGGTGACAGAACCCCAAGCTTTCTCTCACTGTGCATTACTCCAAAAGCATTTTCTAGGCCTGATACAGCTGAGAAAGGAGGAATTCAGCCACATTTGCTCTCTGGGCCTGTCTATAAAGAGCGTGTTAAAATCTCATTATTCATTTTTAAAAATAGAGACCTGTGCAGTGAATTCCACTGCTGTGCTTGTAGTGTGTACAACAGCGTCACACTGGAGAGAAACCAGACTAGGTGCCTGGAGACCTGCATCCTGCTTCCAGCTTGGAAAAGTCACTTAATCTCTCTGATCTCATTCTCCTCACAGAGTTAGCTGTGTCTAAATTCAGTATTCCTTGTTTCACCATGTACCTAATATTACGCCTAGCTAAATAATGTGAACAGCAACAATTTATTTAGAACTTACATGTGCTGGATACTCCACTAAGCATTTTATAAATAAATAACTATTTATAAAATTTTAACTACAGTTACTTATTTATGAATAAATAGCTATAAATAAATATTTATACATAGCTATGAAACATAAAGATGAATCCGAGTCCTTTTGAGAAACTTTATTTATATGTTTTCCCCACATATTACTGAGTTAGTTATCCTCTCTTAGATCCCTGTGCTGCCCGCGCCATTTAATAACACAGTTATCTGCCTGAGTTCTTGTTATCACTAAAAGATGGGGTCCATGTTCTCATTCATTTTCGTTTTCCCAGCATCTGGAACAAATGTAGCAGATAAAGCATATTCAGTAAACGTAAGACAAGCGGACAGTCCAAGCCCACTAAAATGTAAGTTCTGTGAGGGCAGCAGGGCAGCAACTCTGTTTCCTATGGTCTTCTACACAACCCTGTTTAGAACTGAGCCAGGCCAAGGTAAATGCTCAACAGCTATATGAATGAATGAATGAATGAATGAATGAATGAATGAACGAATGAACGAACGAACGAACGAGCCAATGGACAAACAGTAAAAAATCTACTGCCAAAACCAAACGTACTTTGTCTAAGGGCACAAAACTACTTGAGAATCTATATAGCCAGAGCTAGAACTGAACCAAAGAAAGTCGTAGATTTCAACAGCTAGGAGGCACCCAGAGTAGATAGGGGGCTTTCATATTGTGCAGTGTGGCAGTCCATGTTTAATTAGCTGGCTTGTTCATTCTCTTTAAGTAGAGCAACAAAAAAAGAGAATTAGGTCTCAAGCTGCTACAAGGAATAAAAATTGATATTTCTTCTTAAATAAGCAAGTCTAATTCAAAGCTTTGATTTCCTTAGACTATTAGAAAGTCCATGGTCAGTCACTTCAGGCGAGACCCATGTGCATGTTTATCTGGCGGGTTTGCAAGGGAATCTGGGAAACGCTGCCGCCACCTTGCAGACGGTATCTCCGCCAGCCATTTGGAATTGTGGCAGTTGCTACTGCTCCAAGCTCCTCCCGTCCCAGCCCCTCGCTTTAATCTACATCCTTTTATCTTTCTCATTTCACGTTTGTTTTCTTCTCTGCTTTGTTTTGATGCTGGGAATTAAAGCCGGGCATTGAATCCAGTTTTAAATCTGCACAGTCCAATCTTCTGAACCTGTCATTGACTTTCCCTACAAAATTCCTATGGAGAAAATTCAGGCGAGGGGACCTTTTGGGTTCATACAACTGATGGAACCACAGATATCAGGAGTTGCTGATTGTAGCTGAGGCTGCTAGAGCCTTTGATTATGTAACAGGAAGAAAGAAAGAACTAACAAAAACAGAAATTCCTAAAGCTGTGTTGCATATTTGGAGTCTAGATTGTTGCACCTTAGGCTATTTTGTCAACTTTGGAAATTTGTTTTTGATCAGGATGTCACCTTGAAGAAACAGAAAGTGCCTCAGCTAGGGAGTCAGTGGACAGGTTTCTCTCAGCAACTGCCTTTCTAGTGACCTTGAAAAACTCACCTCACTGAAGGGGCTATAAGGGAACTAAATGGTAACAGGAAAAAAAAAATACAATAAGGCTAAATCAAAAAATAAAATAAAATGGACAGTAACATATCCTGTTTTGTATGTTGAGACTGAGCCATGCAAGGTCCAATTAGCTACAGCAGGAGAGGTAATGGGGTGGGGTGGGGCGGGGGTGCAGGACAGGTTGGAACTGAGAAGTTCCTGACAACTGTCTCCACCTCCTCTGGGACTCAGTACAAACACTCATCCATAGAATGACAAAGTGTGATCCATGAGGATGTTAATTGTCTCAGAGAGCAAAGGTTTAAAACAAAAAGAACATCTGTGAGAATCAAATGAAATATTAAGAACATATATATTTTAAAAAGAATGTGGGGGATATGATGGAAACATCCGATTGCTCTAAAAACACTCATTTTTCGTAGTTAACTGCTTAACCTGTATACAAGGCCAGCCCTGTCCCCAAACAACCCTGAGTTCACCGCTTAATTCTCAGGTCTTGGCATTTTGGTTACAGCCTTATGATTTACACAGCTTCAGGACTGAAACTGATTTTTTTTTCATTTTTTCTCAGATTAAAACAACAACAACAAGTTTTTTTTATCTATTTGGAGGAAAGGAGATCTGACTTTCATAACATTCAGTTTAATACCTGATAACCATAATCTGAAAAGCATGATATGAGAACTGTTATCATCGAGCAACCTGTATTATCATCTCATTCTGTCCCTTTAAGCAAGCGGACTACCTCCTCCCTGCCCATGGTGTTCTCATGGCTTTTCCAAGGCAATATGCACAGTTTAACCCAGAGAAGGGAGTATCTAGTCTCATCTAATAGTCGTATTTTCAAATTTAAATGAAGAACTTTTCCCCATACCCAACTGATGCCCTTTAGAGGCAGAAAGTTGCCAATGGTGGACTGGGGCACAGATCATGGATGGCTTCTAATCTTTCTCCCCACTTTGTGCAGATGCCCTTCTTCCATACTGCCAGCCAAGAGTTCTGACTCTTCAGGACGAGGGGGCACAGCGGCATGGGGCAGGAAGCTCTGGCATGACTGAGGTCGCAGCGAGCTGACAGCGCACTGCGGGGGCTTGGGGGAGATTCACGGCTGACTGTCTTCTTCGGGGCTGGGGGGGCAGTGCCGAGAGCATTTACTGATGGGCGTCTGGGTCGCACAGCTCCCTCGCAGGGAGTCTCCGCTGTGCCGTATTTGCAGCTCCTTGATCAGTCCCTGAGAATGGGGACTGTCACCTCTTTTGGGTGACACCTTTTCACTTCTTCAGGAGGCCACCTTGGAAAGCCCTAAGGTGACCCCATTTCAGTGTCGCTCGCACGTGGCCTACATTGAGTCGCAAGAATCGTTCAGGGATCTTTTGCCCCCAGAGCCTCCCTTTGGGCTGCTGTCTGATCACCTGTCTCCTCTCCTTTGCTCTGCCACTTGCTGCTCTGGTCAGTAACTCTCAGGAATGAGAACCAATCTCCTGCAATTCCCCTACCTGCAATCCTCCAGCTGTCTGAGCCCGAGGAAGGCAGAGATTCTTTTTAAGTAGTGTCCTTAAAGCCCCTCTACCTAGGCTTGAGGTGAGGTACAGGCTCCTGTCCAAACTCCCTTTGGCAGGCAAACTTGGAGAACACTAACTTTTCTATTGAAAATCCCTCTCCCAGTCTGTTCTCTGTTTCTCAGCCTCCCCAACTTTACAGGCTGAGGTGGGTGGTTGATTTGAGGTGGTAAACGATTTATCTGCCTTCTCCTCTTTCCTAATCCTGTACAAGTCTTACTTTAAAATGTAGCATATTTTATTCATGATTTAACCAAAGAGGTGACAAGAAACTTGAATGTCAAATTAAACCCATTACCTTTTCCTTTTAACCCTCAGGATCATTTTTTAATACTGCTACTTAATTTAGCTTTGTCTTTGGAAGGCACATCTCATTCAATATTAGTAAAGTTGTGCTAGTTTCTCAAATCATGTTAGTGTCAGTGTCAGTGTTCCATCGGTTCGCTCCTTTGTTGCGACTGACGGCATTCTCTGAGCTGGCCCCCCCACTCGGTTAGGCCTCGCCCACAGGGGGCGGCGGGCTCAAGGCCAGAATCTAGGCCTCCTCATGCTTTCCACCGATGTCGATGATAATTTAAAAAATAACAATAATAATGTTTACTGCAGGTCGATGCTGCTTTTAAATGTAATAGATACGTTAACCCAACAATGTATACAAAGTAATATTATGATGCCCACTTTACAGATGAAGAAACTGCCACCCAGAAAGGTTAAGTAACTGATTAAAGGTCGCAGAGCGAGTAAGTGGCAGAGTAACTGCATTCAGAGTCTATGTCCTTCCAACCTCAAGATAAGAGTGTTTTTGTCTTTTCATTGTACATTTGACACTTAGAGCACTTTGATATACTCTATGTGATTTGATATCTTTATAGAATAAGAAGGGACAAGGATCACTTTCTTTCTTGACAAAGAGAAAGGGAAAGCATGCAAGCTGAGTAGGAGGCGCATGTAAGGCCACAATGCTAACAGGAAACAGAACCCTCGTGGGAACTCAGCACTCTCAACTCTACACCCAATTTCCCCAGTATATGACATGGCCTGATGTGACCCTCTGTGGCCCACAGTCCTGAAAGAGGGATACAGTGCTACAAGGGACTTTCCCAATTATCTAGCCCAGAACTTTCCAAATTAATGTATATGTCCCTGAGGGACACAGGAGAGGCATGGAGCATGAAAGCATTGAACCAGGGGAAAGACCCTGCCCCAAACTTAAGTAGAGATTCTACTTCTATATTTTATACATCAGTTTCCACTTGGGATTTTGCTTGAATAAAGAGATACGCTGTCTTTATTTATGCAAACTACCAGTGCAGTCAAGCCCTCAATTTGACAGGTGGGGAGACCGAGGCCCAGAGAAAAATAACTGATGTTACAAAGTGAGTTAGTACAGAACTGATTCTAGAAGCCAGTGGGCACCTCAGTTCTCTGCCCCAAGCACTTTGCCCCCTGTGCCTTGCTCGTCCTCTGTTGATCAATGTAGTAAACCCCGGGGCCAGGTCAGGAGCTGACATATAGGCTGTGTGAATTATTCCAATACCCTGGTGGTTAAATGGGGTGATTATGTTTCAATTAATGACATACTTTGTACACATGTATGCCAGAAAGAAACACCCTGACATGCATATGCATATGCATATATTATTAATTATGCAACATGCTCTCTTACATTTATATTTTCATAGCTTTTTATAGCATTAATTACTTCATTAAATTGGAAGAAAATGTAAGAGATGACATAAACAGGCTTTACTGCCAGTAAGTAATCAACTGCTAAGTGGCATGGGGTTGTCTATGTGTCAACAAAACAACTTCTCAACCTGCTACCTTTGACAGTTGACATATCCACTCACGCTGATTTCTACCACTAGGCCGGAGTCTCCTGTGGCGTCAGGTGCTCTAAAGCCCCGGGTAACTGACGTTCTGTCCTACCATCTGGGTGTGCAGAAGTGTTGGACTTGGAGTTTGAAGAACTGAATTATTGAGGATAAGACCACGCTTTGGTTCCAGCTAGCTGCGTGACTCTGAGTAATTCAATTCCCTCTCTAGTTTTATCTTTTCCTTTGCCTCAAACAAAATGGCTAAAATGTCTTGACAAAGAAATGAAAGAAGATAAGTCACTGCTGGAAAGGTGGAATGAGGGTCCGAGGCGAGGCGGACGGAGAATCTGAGCCACACGGACAACAGTGACTCACTTCTCCACACTCCTCTTTTTTTGCTCCAACCCTGGAGGTCTCCGGCCACACTGCCCTTCCTTCTGTTCCTTAAATACGCCATGTTTTCTCCTTGGAACCTACTCGCACTCCACTCCCTCCCTGTACCTTTTACTGGTCTTATCCCTATCAGACCTTCAGATCTCTCATAAGGCCTAAGTTAAATCTTCCTGGTATGTATCTCCTTCACTGCTTCTCCTCTGATGAAAACAGCCAACAGGCTTAATCGTAATTATTACTGGTATCTGTCTTTCTTGATAGACTGAACCTCCATGATGGCAAGGACTGTGTCCTTCCATTCTTGGCTCTATCCTCAGGGACTGAGTGCTCAAATGGTTAATGAAGAGCTGCTTTCTAAAAAGAGCATGTACTATATGATTCTGTTTATATGAAATGCTAAAAAAAAAGAAAACTAATCTATTGTGGCAGAAAGCAGGTCTGTGGGTGTCAGGGAACGTGGGATGAGGGGACAGAGAGATGACAAAGGGGCACCAGGAAACTTCCAGGGGCTACGGATATATTCACTGTCTTCATCAGGGGCTAGTTTCGCAGGTGTATATAGGTATGAAACACATCAAACTCTACACTTTAAATATCTGCTATTTATTGTCTAATAAAACTTAATAAAACTGTAAAAATGTTAAAGCATCAAATAAATAAAAAATGGCATTATAGGTAAAAAAAAGATTGGTTAGGACACTGACTGTTTCAGAGAGCTGCAAAAGGTCAGAGTGAGGAATATTTGTTAGACTGGAACGCTCCGAGGCACTGGGGGACCTCGGCTAAATCAGTGGATGGAAACCCCGTAATGGTGAACAGGCTTTCCAGTTGGCCGTTGGCCGCAGACCAGGGCATCCTTCCCCCTGCCCTGGGGGCTCCCCACACCAGTGTATTAAACTGATAAGGACATTTTGCCTGCCAGGAATAGAAATCACCCTGTGCTAGCTTAGGCAAAAAGAGGGAAGCTATTACAGAGATAAAGGAATGCCTGTGAAAACCCACAGCCAGGAATGCCGTGCCCAGACACTAGGAAAAGCCTGGAATAAAGATCTGACGTGCTTGCAGGTACCCAGGCAATTGACTCAGTCTCTAGTCCTTGCTCTTCCTGGTACTTCTGCTTCATCTTCTCTCTCTCTGCAAATTAGATTTTGGGACTTCACAGTGAACTCAAAAAGTGGAAAGACACCCCATGGCTCCCAGGTGGCTGCAGCCCACCAGCACAGATGAGCTGTCACCTTTAAATTACAATGCTAACATTCTGGAAGAGAGAATGTGATTGGCCCAGCTGAAATATGGGGTCTCTTGCCTGCTCAGCTTCAGCTGGTGAGGAGAGTCACTGAGAAGACACACGGATGCTTAGGAAAAATGGGAGGACATTTCTTAGAGAAAGGGAGAAAGGGTGATTTGAACAGACACTCAAAATTTCTTTGTTAGAGGTTATTATTGGGATCAACCAGATATGCAGAGCGGGAATTCAAATATCCCATTCACAGATAACCAACTGTAACCCAGAATAGTTCATTCATCTTCCCAAAGCCACACAGTATAAGGACCCCAGACTTTGAATCCTGAGCCCCGCTACCCTTCCTAGCACACCAAATGGTTTTCCTACAGCAATCCTGCTCTCAATAAAGATTCTAAATCTCATTTGAGCTCAAGTGTAAATGAATGCAAATAGCTTGAGACATTATCCCAGCATTTTTGAGAGAAGAAAATGGGGAGGAGGGGAGATGGATTTATCTGTTAGCAGAAGCCAAAGCCTTAAGCTGAAAAACACTGTATTATACTAACAGTGACATTTAAGTCATCCTTTAGTGCATATGTATTTTTAAAGGGACATCAGTCCATTCTGAAGTCCATGAATTACACTGCACAGGAAATAATAAGTGTCCTAATTTTGAACTAACTATTTCTTCTTTTTACCTCCAAGGTCTTAAAGGAGGCAAAGGATGTATTTAGTGAAGCTACTGTCAGACAGAGTTCTGACTCCAGACACTTTCAGCTTATTGAAACGGGATGTATCAGAAATCTACCAAGAAGACAGACTTTGTTTTTAACTCTCTCTTCCAGTCCAATGCATCAAATCGAAGAAGCATGAACAGTTCAAATGGTTGAGAAATAAACAACCACTTCTTGTGTGCTCACTTCAGGTGAACGCAATCTGGATACAACCTGCAAGGAAGTCACAGTGATGGAGGGGCCAGGAAACCAGGATCCTGGAGTGGAGGCAAGGTGAGGAGCTTCTCCCAACCTGTATACAAAACAGTCTAGAAAGTGCCTTTCTCATCCCAAGTACCCAGTTCGGTACTGACCCAAACAAGATGCCAGTGACTCATAGCTAACCATGAACATGTACTGAAGGTCGGCTGTTTCAAGGCATGGTGCCAAGCGCTATACATGCTGCTTAGCTTCTCATTTAATCCTCACAATGCCCCTCAGGTACGGTTATCCCCATTTTATGGACAGGAAACGGGAAGCTCAGGGGCTAACACAGATTGCCCAAGGCCAACCACTAATATGCATTAGGAGTCGTCTGCAGACTCAGGCGTTCTGACTCCAGATCCCAGGCACTACATTATGAGCTGGGTGAATAGTTCACGATCACGGGGGCTACCTTTTGGCAAGCTTGGCTTTGACACTTACTGTTTTAAGCCAAGATATGGGCCATCTCCATAGTGACCAAGGGGCTCCTTGAAAAATAATGCCCATCGCCTCTTCCTACTGCTCACGCCAGATGCCCCAGCAGAAGACCCACCAGTGGCCCAGCACTTCCGGTGGCATTCTGAAAACAGTCCAGGTCTCTGATGCCCTGGGCATGCCCAACAGCCCAGGTGTGGAGATCCCCCCGAACGACCTCTTTGTCTTATTCTCATTATCAGTGTTGGAAGTCAGAATGGCAGGAGCTCTTCTCTCTTGCCCTGGAGGTCCGGTGCCTGGGGTCCTACAGCCCAGTAGAGCCCCTGGCTGCACTTCCCCAGGTGGCCCCTCGACGCCCTCATTTTCAGGTCTCTCACCCTGGCCTGACTCATTCAGCTTCCTCTGGGGAGGTCACAGCCCCCAGCTGCCACCTGGACTTCCACAGGGATAGATGGCTTCGGAGCTTTAAGAGGCTGAAGCTGAGTCACAGAGGGGACCCTTGGGAGGTGGAGACAGGGGTGACAAAGCAGGAAGGGCCAGTCAGCTTTAGAGAGTGCACAGGAGGTTATTCTCCCCGGGCGTCAGGAGCTGGGGGCCCACGAGGACTGAGTCTGCCATGGCGGAAGGACCCCGACACTTGAAAAAGTTGGGAGAGGAAGCCAGCTGGCGTTCTATGTTCCCTTTTCCTCCCGTAACATTCCAGCCGTGGGTCACAGTGTCCTCCCGGCTCAGCCATCACCGTCGCACGAATATCCACAGCTCAGCAAGCGCATGGGGGAGAGAGTACAGTTGTGGTGAAGTAGAGGGTCCCCTGGGCCATGCTACAGAGGCTGTTGAGGCAAAGGCCTGGGGGTCTGCTGTCCAGAATCACCTTCACCCTGGGCCAGACATGTTACCGGCCTGCACCGCTCAAGATGCCGGTCCTGCCAAAAGCTACTGCAGGAACCCGGGGCAGTTGTCATATCCATAGTAGAGGGAGAACAGAAATTTCTAGAGCTTCCCTTTAGATCTTCAGATTTCATCTCCCCAGTTCCCCTCTGTTCTTATTTCTCACCTCTGCCCTTCATTAGGACACACTGATAGCCCAGAACTATTTCTATTCCAGGGCTGCCACATGGCGACGACAGGCAGTGCTGGGGCCCCGGCATTCTGGGAATGACTCTGGCCATGAGAGCCTGTCCTGGCCGGGTAGGCTCACTGGCGCTGCTGGCAGGGGTCAAGTTATCATGTCTGGCCCTGGAGAGTTGAGGTTGGAGATGTGCATCTCATAACTTCCAGGACAAAGCCAAGTACCTGTGCTTGGCACTGAGTGAGGGCAGCCATTGCTGGGTGTTTCCAGGGGCTGTTTGCCCCAGTGACACACTTTCTTGCCTTTCTTGCCTATTTTCCTCGTGGAGTCAAAGTGGCACACTGCCCTCACCAGCTACTGTGCCTTCCGGTGTCGGGAAGGGAACTCTGGAGACCCCTCCCCCTGAAAGAAGTCTTGCACCCTAAGTAGTCTGCCAATGACTTGGTTTGAGTTCGGGGAGTGTATGTTCCTATATTCAGGTAGAAAGTGTTACAAACCAATAGTGGTTAGTTTTTCCACAGAAAATGTTATAAATGAAGAGCAGTCAGTTTTCCAGATGAGCCCACCAAAGCCAGGTTGATAGTACTATAGCTGAAATGCTACCTTTTTGCCATAAAACTAATAGAAGACAATACTATAGAATCAGGTTTTGTTTTCTTTAAAAACTGCATCATTTTAAATATGGTTTAGAATCCACGGACTTCAGGGAATCATTGGTCCTACTTCGGAGTCTCATCTCAAGTGCTGAAGACAGGAAAACATTTGTTGCCTTTCGCTTGATTTCAAGGGAAGGAATGAGGTGAGGCGGGGAGACTGCTGACCCCTCAAAGAGTGAGGATCATCGTGAGAAACGGATTCTGTACTGTGTTGAGTAGTGTTGAGTAGGGGAAAACGACCTGGCTTGAGACCTGGTTCTACCATTTCCTAGCTGTGTGTCCTGAGGTGAGCGCTTCAGCTTCCTGCATTAGTTTCAACACTCGTTACATGAAGGTCAGCTGACAATACTGTTTCCACAGGGTTTCCTGGGGGAACACGCGGAGCTGAGTGCTGGTTGGCAAAGGTTTTAAAGGCTAATAGACCAAGGTGTAAAATAGGGTTCACCACACTGCTACAGGGCTGTGTATAAGGACGAGAGTTACAGTGCGTAAAGTACTCGGCACGGTGTGCTTTATATGATGGCAGATGATAGCTGATACTAACGACATTATTGTATGACTGTCTTCACTTTCCCTAGGGAAGCTGATTCCCTGCTGCCATGCCTGCACCTCTGTTCTTTTCTCTCCTTCCAGCTCTAACATTCTACCTGTTTCTCTTCCACATAAGAGATGCCCCACTCCCAGCCCTTTATTTTTATTCTGTATCATTTTGTTTCTGCTTGGCTTTCGAAATGGAAATGATGGTGGAGCGCGTGACCAACTCAGAGCAGTGGCTTGGCTCACTGGGGATGCGAATCTATGCCAGCAGTGACATAGGATGGGGGGAGCATGGGAACAGGGAATGGGATTCAGAGAATGCTTCATACGAAGGGTCTGTACAAAGGATGCACAGAGAAGAGATATATACAAAGTGAGGAGTAGAGGAAGGGAGCGTCGTTTTATTTAGGGGACCTCTGTTAAGGACAAGGGGAAGTTCAGGCAAACTCTTACCTGTGTTTATTCTCATACGCGATTCTCTCCACTACCCAGCTGTTAGGCAGCATGGAGGCAAACTACTGGGCCTTTGTGTCTGTCATGGTAAAATACTATCTCGGAAGACTTTAGAGGAAATGTTAATACATGATCTCATTCTCCAGAGACCCCATCTGCGTCTTCTAAAAATCGAATGTAACTTAGGCCCCTTCCCTTCATAAATTAAAGGTGTCCAGCTCCACAATCTCAAAATCTCCTTCCAGCTCTGACATTCTGCCTGTTTCTCTTCCACATAAGAGACACCCCACTCCCAGCCCTTTATTTTTAACACCCCACTCCCAGCCCTTTATTTTTATTCTGTATCATTTTGTCTCCCTTAGACTAGTAAAGGAGCAGCTAGAGGTTAGGCAAGCAGCAAAATTTAACACTAGGAGTATGACAGTGAACTAGACTCATTTATGTTTTGAGACCCCTGAAAACTTAAAATCTCCTTTTGGTCATGAGAGTGTGTAGGGACTATAATAAGCACCATAATTACTGTTTGGCCTCAAAAAAAGCCTACCAGATGTGGGGAGAGAAACACTGATTCATCTTTTTCAAGACACATTTTTTTAAAGCAAACTCCAATCTTATACATATTTTCTGAATGAATTCTTAGGGTCCTTTCCTATAATCCTGTGGCTGAGCTACTGTGGGATGCGGTTTTTAATATGAAGATTTATGGGCAAGGTCTTAGCCATGTGTTCAAGTCTTAGCCATGTGTTCTTGGGAAAAGCCTTTACCTTTCCAGAAGTATGGTGCACCTGTCCAACAAAAATTGACCAAACTGATGAGCACAGGCCTTGACAGAGTATAAGATAATGGTTAGGAGAAACAACCTTGGGAACCAAGCAGATCTAGGTTGAAATCTGAGCCCTGCCTCTACACAGGGCTGAGTTGTATAAGCTCGGGCGAGTAGCTTAACCTCCCCAACTCTCTTCCCCACCTATAAACAGAATCATAAGAGCTCCTATCTCATAGGGTTGCTGTAAACATTATATGACATGAAACAGCCGTGTAGCCTGGTACTGTGCCTGGCCCATAGTAAGTATGCAACAAAATTTTAGAATTTTGTCTAAAGAATTATATTATATCATAGACATGATTCTTAGCCCCTGAGGGGCTGAATCAAATGGGAGGGGCTAAATGAAATATCAATTAAAAATAGTAAGTGATAAGCAACACCCAGGGAGTCCAAAATAGGTGTGGAAAAGCATTGCGGGGAAGCTGGGAAATGGAGTCTTAAAAAATCAGAATGTGACAAAGAAAAGGAAGGATATTTCAGGGGGTGCATAAAGGCTATCCATTCATTTCTTTAACAAGTATTTCTTGAGAACTTACTTTGTGTTAGATAGCACTGGAATGAACAAGATACATTGTAGTAATGGGTCAAATGCTAAACAAATGAATACACAACATGTTTAGGTAATGATAAACGCTACAAAGAAAAATACAGCAGGGTGAGGGGAATGAAAATCATGGCGCGGGGGGAGTGCTATTTCAGATTAAGTTTCTTGGAGATTTTGGACAGAAGTCTGAATGAAGGGGGAGAGGAAGCAATGTAGATTTCTGTGGGAGGAGCCTCCCAGGCAACAAGACGAGCGAGTGTAAAGGCCCTGAGACAGGGCGGTGCGCACAGTGCAAAGAACAGCAAGAAAGCCGAAGGGGCTGGAGTAGCGTGAACAAGGGGAGTGGGTGCCGGAAATGGCGTTGAAGAGGCAGCTGGCAGCCAGGGCTAGGGTTTTATTCTGAGCATGACATGCAGCTCCTAGATATTTTAGAGCTGGGGAGTGACAGAACCTGACTTTCGTTCTGTTTATACAAGTTTCACCCTGGTTACTCTGCAGGGAACAAGTTATGTTGCTACGTTGGGTGTGGAGCCCTTAGCTCGACAACTAGGTGAACGCAGGTGTCACTTAGGGAGATGGGAGAAATGAGGGCAGAGCAGGTCAGAGGACGGTAGAATCAGAAGTTTGTATATTCCTGATGGAATAGGGTATGGGAACTGACAGGTTTCACAGAAGTCTGGCAAACCGGGCTGCAGGAGAATATTTCAGAAGTAGATGGAAACTACACGGAAGGCCCCCGATGCCAGGATGAATCTGGACTTCAACCACTAGGCAAGCACAATGCTAAGGGAAATGTCACAGAGAGAAAGACAAATACTATATGGTTTCACTTATATGTGGAATCTATAAACAAACAAAACGATATAAAACAAAAACAGACTCATGGAAACAGAGACCCAAGGGATGGTTTCCAGAGGGAAGGGGTGGGGGGAAATGGGTGAAAAGATGAAGGGGAATATAGTCAATAATACTGCGATAAGTTTGTATGGTGACAGACGATTTTCAGAGTCATTGCGGTGATCACATGGCAAGGTATAAAAATGCTGGACCACTATACCGTACACCTGCAACTAATATTACTAATATAATGGTGTATACCAACTATACTTAATTTTAAAAAAATAAAAGCATTCAAAGACAAAAACAATGAAAGGCACACTGGAGATTATTTTCTAAAATAATACCAATGACATCTCACATCTCCATACAGTAAAAGCCGGCGGAGTCCTGACTATGTGCCTAGAGTCCTGCCAGGCCCTCACAGACCACATTTCATTAATCCTCATGCCAGCCCTGTGAAATGGGCACTCCTACCATTTTACAGACAAGACACTGAGACAAAGAGGTTACGTAGCTCACTCAAAATCATGCACCCAGCTGGCCCGCGCCCTCACGAGCTTTGCCCAGGTGGCCTTTCTGAGGCCCCCCTGGTTTGGAGGAGCAGTCAGTGCCTCCAGTTTCAACCAGAAACTATGGTGCTGCGTAGGAGTTTCCGCCTGGAATAGACTTTTTTTTTCAGGCATTGATCCTGCCCCAGGGTGTTTTCCAGAACTTGCACTGCTCCCTAATTACCCAGTAATGCTGAGGGCTTATGAACATGCTGTCATTCGTGAGAAGGGAGGGGCGAGGCTGAAAGAAGTAGAGGGGAACAAAAAAGGATAGACAATGCTGTTAAACTTGGCAGATCTCCAGGGTGGGTAATTACATTGTTTGGGGTAGTGTCCTCACCACACACAGTCTGTGGGGTATTTGGGGAAACTTCTATAGGGATTGGGCTAAAAACATTAAAAATATTTTTTTTTTCTACATCTTTTAAAACAGGGCCTTTCCACAGCCACAGAGACACCCTCTCTGATTGCTTTTTTTTTTTTTTTTGGTCAACTTGTAAGCTGTCAGCGATCTGTTCTCAGTTCATCAATTTGATGGCTTCCCTCCCACCCCTCCTTGAATTGTTTCACACCAGAAGCCTAAAATGCTCAAGCCAAAAGAGACCTTGGTACACCCCCCAGTATTTACAGGTGGGAGCTGTGAGCCCAATGCCAGTGCCACCCGCAGGTAACAGGAGGTGGAGAGCACAGGTCCCCCGGACCTCAACCCATGTCCCTTTCCCTCCTTGCCCAGGTCCGAGCCATCGAATGGACTCACCAAGTGTCAGGGCTGGAACAGTGTGTCGCCATAACCTAAACTAGTCTCGTCATTTTACAGATGGGGAAACAGAGGCCCAGAGACAAAATGGGTCTATCCCCCAAGATGACATTGGGGCAGGTGGTCAGACCCTGTTTCTGGCCTTTTGTGGGGTCAGAACTGGCACTGTGTGGCCTGTGGGCCAGATCAAGCCCAGAGATTCCCCCCTCTATTTTTCTCTGGCCCTTGCAATGAAGGTACTCTTAATATTTAAAATAAAAATAAAAATAAAAACCCACATTTCTGCTTTCTCTTGAAAAATAAATCAGGAGAGCTGACCACATTGGGGCTACTAACAGCTGCCATTGAGGCCTTGCCCCCCACCTTCAGACAGGGCACCCCTCTTCTGGCTCTCTTTGTCCTCGCTGCCCTCTCTCCAACTCGGCTCACGTCCTTCATGTCTCTGCTTGGTCCAAGGAGGCAATTGAATTTGAAATCCCTGCCCAACACCATTCTCCTTGATTTGCGGTGTAAAACCAAAGCCAAATAAATGTGTCTTAGACTGTTTGGGTTGCATGGCAATGGAACTTAAACTATGCCAAAAATACAGGCCAAGATAGGCCCTAAGTGATCCTAGGAGCGGGTGCCGCGCCGTCTCCAGAGCGCAGTGGGGAGGGTTGCTCCTCTGGCCCGCCTGCTGCCTGGAGCGCCCCTGCAATGCTCACCAATTAGGACTTTGAGGAACACCCACCTTCAGGTATACCACCTTAAAATATGAAAAGCCTTGAGAGATGATGAACCTAATTTGTCTTCAATGTAATACAGTAGAGAGGAGCCCTGGTATCTACTTCCTGAAGGGCCGGTTGCTATGTCCTTTTGAATACGGCATTTTGATCTCGGAACTATTGTTATTTTGGGCCAGATAATTCTTTGTGGTTGGGGGCTGCCCTGTGTATTGCAGAACATTAAGTGGCATTCCTGGCCTCTACCCACCAGATGCCAGTAACACCTCCTCAAGGGTGAGAACTAAAAATGTCTATAGACATTGCCAAATGTTCCCGGGGGGAGAAATTCATCACCAGTTGAGAACCATTGTCTTAAGTGAACCATCCACCACTATGAGTGTCACCTAATGTGTAAAGTAGGTTCTAATTCCTGCCCTTGTGGGGTTGTTGGGAAGGTGAAACAAACAATGGATGTACAAATGCTGCACAAATCACAACGTGCCATCAATCTGTTGCCAGCAGTCACAACAGATGGTGAACAGTCGAACCTTCCCAGATGGGTATTGGGGATGGAGAGCAGGACTGGACACTCTAAGGAGTGACAGCATGGTGAACCAATGAAGGACCATATCAGTAAAGGTTACCTGGGGGGAGGGGAGCGGTATATGGTATATAGCCCTCACCTTTGGAGTTGAAGGCAGTCTCTTCTTCGTCACACCCACTCCCAGTCACAGAACCAGCATACCAAAAACTAGCCTGTAGCTCTCCATTGCCCGCCTGGACCCCGACAGCTCCTGGGTTTTATGTTCCCCACACTGTCACGGAGTCTGTACCACATGTGGCATCTTCTCCTGCCTCCAGCCCTTGCAGGCACGCTTCCCTTGGTTTGCAGCTCTTTCCTGGGTCTTCGCTTTGTGCCTGTAGTGTCCTCTTTCATGGTTCAGCTCATTCGAAGCCCCGCTGGGTCCCCACAGACAGACGTATCGGTTGCTTCCTCCTCTACTCCCCCGCGTTGTGTTTACATCTCTACTACAGCACGTGTCGCAGTCTGCTTCAGACGGCTGGGTTCATCTGTCCTTCTCTTCTACCACAGGCACCTGCCTTGAGGTAGAGAGTGCATCTGATTCTTTTCCGTATTTCTCAGCACCTGATACCCTGTGGGATACAGGGTAGGTCCTCCACCAACAGTGGAAGAGAATTCTGAAGATAAGTAGTTGAACCTAAATGTACTTAGACCTAGATGCCCCAGCTTGAAATGTATAACCTCCACATTTATTTAATCATTGGACAACTATACATATTTAATAAGACAAGGGGAGTCGTTGACCATATATGAGCAGGGCGATAACACAGAGCTATATTTTAGGAAAATCTACCTGTCTGTATGACTTATAATAATCCTAGAAAATGCATGCTTTTGACTCCTTTAAGCCCCTCTCTCCCAATGTAAGCAAAACAAGTCTTGCCTGTTCCAGGTGGGTGTTGAGGTTTTGCTAATTAATTCTTGTAAAGGGCTTTGTGCTCTTCCCCTGAAAGGTGACAGAACCGTGTGAAGCTTATAGTGACAGCCTAATTACTATTATTACCAGACATAAAGCTCAGAGATCTTAAAAGATTCCCCAGGGACCATTCAAAACAGTAAGAGACAAAAAATGCAAATGCAGAAATTATGCTTTAAGATGCATCACAGCATCACAGACTTCCCATGTCAGCAGGGACCTTACAAGTGATCTGCCTTCCCACCTCCCCAAGCTGACGTTTATGCTCCTCTAGAATGTTTCTGCCCAGTGCCGTCTGCTGTTAGAACCTTGGATTGCAGTTAAGTGTTTGGGCCTGATATTAGAATTTCCTGTGTTCAAATCCCCATTCTCTTCCTTGTCAGTACTAGAAACTTGCGTAAATTTTAGCCCTCAGTTGTTTTAACTATAAAATGGCAATTGGATGACCTGCCGTAAGCATTACTGCACATGTGAATGATGCGTACAGATTGCTTAGCATGGTACTTGGGACACAGTAAATAAATAAACATTAGCTTTAAAAGTCACTTGAGTTAATTAATATATGTGAAAGGGCATACGGAATTAAAAAGCATCTGACCTCTATGTGTTCCCAGTTTCGGGGTTCCAGGGAAGATGGTCCGATTTTCTGTTGCAGATCCCAGCCCTCACAGCTGTCCTGCAAGTGTGTGTGAGTGGGCAGTGTTGGCGAAGGGCGTGGGGAGTTTTGGATAAAATGGCCCAGTCAAGTGCCAAAGCAAAATTGGGCCTGTTCTCCCTCTTTCTAACGGAGGAAAGGTGAGCTTTTCTTTCCAGGGTTAGCATTTGTCCGGTGAGAGTTCAGGTCAGGGCAGTGAGTGGGTCCAGTGGTAGCGCTCAGAATGTTCAAGTTCGTAGGTCGGACCGTACATTGGGCCTGAGGGCCCAGACTCCGCCTTAGGAGGTGTGTCTTTTTTATTTCATCCCTGGAGCTGCCCTTTTCTCATCTGTAAAATAAGGGCCATGGCCACTTCACAGGTGTGAGGAGACAGCGGGATAACACTGTGAAGTTGCTTCAGACACTGTAAAGTGCTGTGACTGTTAGTGACTGCCACGTTGCCACCCACACTATTTGCCTGAACACAGTTATTCCCTCTACATGTTATTGCAGCGGAAGCCCCTGTCCGGGAGGGTCTATAGAGTTCCAGCTGACACAAGAGTGACTGGCACCCAGAAATAACAGCAAGAATCCTGCGTCCTCTCACTAGAATCCCTGCAAAATGAGTCATGTAATTGCTCTGCGTAGGTTACCAGTTCGCCTGCATGGCCCACCCACACATTCGGATGCTATAGTCTCCTGTGGAATGCAGGGAGCAGGGAAGGGGGCCCATTTTCAATGCCTAGGGTTTGAGAGACCACCAATTCTACTTGTAAAAGCAGACAGGGACCGCCAAATGTCCAAGTCAAGGCCCGTGCCAATCATCCCAGACCCTCTGAATTGTCTTTCTGTCATTCTTCCCGTTAAGGAGGGAAAACATTTTTCTCCTTTAAAGCTCCTCGGAGGGATTTCTAGGGTCTTCCCTCAGGAATCGGTTGTAGGAATAACTGGGCCAGTGGAGTGCAGGAGATATATCCAGCACAGCCTGAGCGCTCCTAGAAAAAGTGACCTAGATCAAGCCACGGGTGGATGGAGGGCTATTGCAGGGACCCCCTGCCACCTACTGACTTACAGCTGAACCCACATTCCCGGGAGCATCTGCCTGACTCGGGGGCTGGGGGAGGGGGCAGAGAGCTGAGGAAGGTGGGGGCGGGTGAAGGGGACAGCGGCATTGTCCCTTTCAAGACCAAGCTCCTTGTATCACACTCCCTCACCCACCCTCCCACCCGTCCGCCAGGCACACAGAAGGGAGAATAAGGTGAGGACAGGAGGCAGGGAGTGACAGGGAGAGGAGGGCAGCTGTGGAACTCTGAGCTGGCTCGGTGGGTATGAGCACACAGCTTGCTGCGTGTGTGAGTGTGAGGGGGAGAGCGAGGGAGCGAGAGCAAGGGAGGGAGAGGGAAGCAGGCTGCGAGAGGAGAGGAGAGAAGAGAGGAGCGGGGAGCAAGCGCTCCAGCTAGCATGAGGACGGCTTCTCTTCTGTGCTCAGTTAATCTGGCTGTCAGTTGGTGTTAACGCTGCAGTTTAAGTGCTCAGATTCCAAGGGAAGCACAAACCTCCCAGAAGGAAGGAAGGAAGGGAGGAAGGAAGGAAGGGAGGAAGCAGGCAAGGAAGGAAGGAACTGCAGGAGGAAAAGAACAGGCAGAACAGAGAGAGGAAGAAAGGGAAGGGGAGAAACACCAAATCTATGATTGGACCTGGGCTTCTTTTTCGCCAATGCAAAAAGGAATATGCAGCACATCTTTGCCTTCTTCTGCACCGGTTTCCTAGGCGCGGTAGTAGGTGCCAATTTCCCCAACAATATCCAGATCGGTGAGTGAGAGGGGCAGCCTGGGGAGGGACTTTCTGGGTCTGGCCAGGTTTTCTGTGGGGGGCAGTCTGTGTCCCCCACCCCCACTTCGGGCTGTGCTTAGCTATTGAAAGCTGTGGTGTGGTGATGGGAGGAAGACTTGGGCCACAGCATGGGGAGGGGGCTTCTCTTGATCGGACAAGGAGCAGAGGGGAAGTGTGCACACACACACACACACACAGGTCCACACACCACTCACACTCTAGGCATGAGCATGTGAAATGGAGGAACCAGTGCCTTGGGGGAATAAAAATAATCAGGCTGTAGCAAGGAAGAGATGGTGGGTGTTTAAGGAGTTAACTCCATTGCTTGGTGGTCGGTGCTGGATTTCATTTACTTACATAAATACATGTGGTGTGTGTATTTATGTGCATGATTATGCATTAAATATGCACATGTGTATTTAACTGAGAGTGGCACTGATTTCTTACAGGGGGAGGGCTCTTTAAAGAGACCCTCTAAAATACGGAGTGAAGGAGTAAAGGGTGCTGGGTTTATTGCAGCCATAGAAATAATGGCTAAAGACCCCCACTCTAAGTCCAGGGGGCTTTCCTCCTGCTCCGGACCCTTCTAGCTGCCTGCTCTCCACTGTCTGCCATGCTGGGCTGGTGGTCCCCACTCCCGGGATCCTGGAACTTCCTTGCCTGTCCCCTCAACTGCCCCCTCCCTCTTAGATTTTCCATGCACAGGCATTGTCTACCTCTTACACACACAAATACACACGTTTACACGTTCCTCGCTCCTCTCCTCTCCGCTTTCCCCAGCCCTGGGCTCCATCCTCTCAACTTGGAGCCAGGTTTCAACATGCTGCCTGCCTTTCTGTTCCCCATTTCCCCTTCCTGGTTGTCATGCATCCAAAAGGACCCGCACCCTCCCTGTATTTACGGGGCAGCCAACAGACATTGCTCCTGTTAATAATAATGGGTGAAAGCAAAACGAACAGGAATAATTACACCAATAACAACGCATGTCCACAAGAGCTTGGGGATTCCGTGTGACCAGCATCTCAGGGCTGTTTGTGACCCAGAATCAAGCAAGCTGCTTGGCTTGGAGGCATCTTGGTTGATTTGGGTTCTGTTTTCTCTCCCCGATAGGGACCTAGCTGTACTCGGGAAAGTTCCCAGCACTGGTCATTTGTGTTTCTTTGTGTGAGTGTGTGTTTGTGGGGGGATGTGGTGCAGGTGGTATTCTGTTGGGCACGCATGTGCTGCAGCATCAGTCACTTTTGGCCTCTCCAGCAGGCTGGATCCGAGGGCAGTTGGAACAGCCATAGAGTAACTTGCTTTGTTTCCTGACACCTGTTAAGCTATATTCTGAAGTGTGTCTGTGTATATGTGTCAGTGCCTTACACGCAAAACAAAACTTCCTGCCTCCAGGGAAGCACTTCCCTGGAAGCCCAGCGTGCAGCTGCCTGCCTCCCCACCCCACCCCCTCTCTTTCATTCATTGCAGGGGTGGAGGAAGGGGCTGGGAAGTGTTTGGGGTGTGGTCATCTGGGTTGGGGGGGGTGGTGGCAAAAGAATCCACATGGAGTTTTTTGTTTTTACTCTTTAAAATGGAGGCATACGAACATGTGTAGATCACTTGTTCTTACGTGTAGCCTTGCTTATGTTGGTACTTAGTATTGCATTATGTTGGCACTTTGTTGATTGGAAATGCTTGTCTTGAGGTATGTGGACTGCTTTCTCCGAGTGTATTTGTGTCTATTGCCATGGGGATAAACACACGGAGGTGTACATGATACGTTTGCTCATGTGTCTCTGCAGAGTTTTCATTATATTTAGCTCCGGCTTGCTTGCTCAACTGATACAACCAATGTTTCATTTCCAAATAATGGACTGAAACATTAAATTATAGAACAAATGCTAAAAATATCAATGCCAGCAGGTAGTACTTGATTCTCCTTGTATAATCTCTAAGATTGGTTCTGAAAAATAAACACATACCCATTTTTTCAAGAAGCTAGAAGTGCAGGATATTGGGACTGTGATTCCTGTGGGATCTGAGATAAACTTCTGTGTAAACATTCATTATAGTGCAGCCTCTGGAAATAGCTGATTTTAACTCACATGAATGTATTTCAATTCATTTACATGCCCACAATAAATGCAAAGGTAAGCCAAGTACTCTGGTTTCTTGGAACTGGAGCCCTAACAGGCACCTTTGTTGTTCTTTTTACTAGATCGAATGTTCACATCCTCTGGACATTCTAGGCCTCCAGGTCTTTGAAGCCCAGCGTTCTACCATGCAAATACACACCCTGGCAATCAATCCCTTATGTAACAAGACATTCCTAGGTAGCTGGGATTATGAGTGTGAAAGAAGCAGCAAAACACTATTTGCATAAAATCAAGAGTTTTCAGAGGAAATGAATAATAACCCTTCGAAGTGACAGGATAGTTAAACTGCATGCAGGTCCTGGCAGCCCAAAGGCCAGAAGTGTCAAACCCAATGCCTATGATGCCAGAGAAGCCCCCAGAGCCCCAGAGTTAGATTTCACGGTGCCACGTTTGTTAGCACTACTTCTGTGAGGCTCTGTGGTAAGAAATGGATGCAATACAGGAGAAATCAGACACAGTGAGGGTCTACATGCTTGCAAGAACCCAGGCCACCTACATGGTTTGCACAAGGGAGGAGAAAGGGAAATGGCACAAGTCTCCTGTTTTCTCTGAAATGGGCTGAGTGGAAGGGTGAGCAATCAAATGTTTGGGTAGAGCGGGTGGTGTGTTAGAGGCCCTTGTCCCACGAAAGCTCATCAACAGAAGTTTAAGGCTCAGCCTCCAGTAATGTCCATTTGTACTGCCATCCCCCCCACTAAAGGCTACAACCAGTGAGTCTGACATTGGGGAGAAGTAAAGGGTCCCTCTGGGTGGATCTGTGAGGAATTAAACCTGTCTCTAGTCCAGTTATCATGTTACATTTTCTTTCCTCCTAGGGGGATTATTTCCAAACCAGCAGTCACAGGAACATGCTGCTTTTAGATTTGCTTTGTCGCAACTCACAGAGCCCCCAAAGCTCCTCCCCCAGATTGATATTGTGAACATCAGCGACAGCTTTGAGATGACCTATAGATGTAAGTAATTGCTTCTATTTCTGAGACTTCTTGCTGCGATCAACCAGTGAGAGGAGGGCCTGTGGGTAGGTGATGGTGTTACAAAAAATGACTTGAGTTGTGTCATTTGTCTTCATAAGAGAAAGCCCTCCAAGAAAAATGTCCAGAGCCTTTTGAGTGACTCCATCAGTTGGCATTTTAGACCCTGCAAGGCCTCATGGAGTGGGTTTGCTTTTTCACTGTCAGCTAACTTGAAATGCCAGCACGATGGGTACTGGCGTTGACTGCATCTCCTCTACCTCACGGAGGTTTTCTGGTTCAGCCGAAAGAGTTTCTCACTTAGGAAACTTCTGAGAGACATAGAATCAAAGATTCTGACTTGGAAAAGATGGTTTAAAATGCTTACGCCTTTTCCTGTCTACAAGTTAAAAGAAGAAAATGTCCCTGTAGCTTCATAAGAAAGTGTATGTGAGAAGTCGTATATCTGGTTTCTCATTTTGGAAAAAAAATCAATAATTATTTAAAAATCAATGCCTTGATTATTTCCAAATGCTCTGAAGTGATTGATTGCTTAAGACACATTTTGTAGGGTAAACTTTCAGCATAATGCCAAACAGAGGTGATCTCAAGAAGGAGAAGGGGGAGATAAATTTCTGACATATGAATTGAATGCATTATCAAATGTGGGCAACAAACACCATTCTGAGTTCTTCTGACAGCTAGGACTGAAAAGGAAACTGTGTGGTTGCATGATTGCCATTTTATGACAGATGAAAGCATAAAAAATTAATCAGTGGAGATATATTCCCTCCAGGGAATTAAGCTCATGTGGGATATTATGGCATGGAAGTGTGAACTGAATGGGCAGGAGCAATTTAACATTCAAAACTGGATAAAATTGGCAACATAGGTTTTGTGTGCTGCTGTGGATTCGGTGACTTCTGCTAAGCTGTGGGTGTTTGAAGTCACAGACCATATTTTCATCATCTCTTTTCCTTATTTCCTCATGGTGAGCTCTCGGTGATTTGAACTGAACAAGCTTTGAAGGCTCACATTGAAAATTCAGAATGCTCCCTAACCCCAATACCACTGATAAGATAATGTAGGTACGAATTCAAAGAATTATAATTATACCAGATTCCATTTATTGAGGACTAACTGCATATCAGGAACTGTAAGTATTTTGTAAACAATTACAGTAACATTCATTGACATTTATTGAGCATCTAGAAAGGCCTGGGCATAACGCACTAATTGCTTTTCACGTGTTGGCTCATTTAGCCCTCATGGGAGCCCTGCAGAGCACTGTTATCTTTTAGAGATGAAGAAACTAAGGCTGCAACAGGTTATATAATATGCCCAAGGTCACCCAGGAAGTAAATGGTGGTCTTGTTCCTTATTAATCCATGATAACCTGATCAATTACATTGAGATTACCAGAGACGCAAAAGGGAGTTTTCTGGGGCAGTGGCTTGATAAAGCACCTAAGAAGAAAACCTTGTGGTGATTCAAACTGCAGCTTTGATTTTGCACAGGAGTGACCCACTGAATAAATGAAATAGCAATTCTGCATGGGAGTGATGCTGAGATGGAAGAGTTTGTCTACTGTGTTACTCACTACCCAGAAAAAAGAGGTGAAGTTGAATTGTTGACTTGTAGTTCTGTGAAACCATCTCCTTGGAAAGCCAGAATAATCTTGAGGAGGTGTTTGGTTATCAGGCAACTTCCTATTCCTTTTGATATGGTTTAGAGGAAGGTATTTGGGTAGATCTGGGTGTGAGGGTCTAAAAACTGCCTGAGATTATACATAATCTTTTGCCTTTGTATGAATATGCTAATTCATTTCCTGGGGAGAGGCTCCATAGCTGTTGTCACACTCTCAAAAGGGTCCATTACTCAAGAAGGATTACTTGTTTAGAGAACCAAGAAGAATAAATGGCTGGCACTCACACTGCTGAGAACTGTCTACAGCAGAGTTTGTTGAAAAGAGATGTTAACTGCTGTCCTTGTGTCAAGATGTTGACTGACAGGGCAAGATTTTAAAAAAGACAAAAATAGGAAGAAATGTTCTCAGGCAAAAGGTGGTGCTCTGTACTGTTATCTTAACAACCTAAGATTTAATCTCTAATATAGTTCTTGGCCATTTATTGGGGAGATTGAAATAGGATACAGGCAATGTTATCCATTGCAGTTAGTCAACTTGGAATGAATAGATCTGAGTTCTTGAACTTGATTCCTGCCATATGCCAGTGTATAGGTTTCTGTGAATTTGGTTACCCTTTAATTGTTTTTTTCAATCTGTGAACTAAAAGGGAAGTTGGAAAAACAGAGATGATAAAAGACCCTTACTCTCAAATAGCTTACAGTCCATTAGGAGACATTGCTGAGGGGATTGTCTGAGAAGCAACAACATTATCTTGTGCTTAGACCTTTACTTTCTTCTTTTTAGCTCCAAGGTCAGAGAGGGCACCGGGCAATTTGGGTAGTAATAGTGGCACTGTAATTTCCAACCTGCCTGCAAGACTCTCTACTAACTTCCACATGCAGCCAGGACCCTGCTGGGGCTATGTTCATGTTGTCCATTGGTCTGTGGAAACTGTACACCTGTCCCAATTTGAATTCACTAAAAAATGTCAAAGGGAGGACAGAGGTTTTAGGGAAGATGTATTAATTAATCATTTATGAGAAAAACAAGTAACGTATCTTATTCTGATTTAATATCAGGTGCTTTTTGAAATATGGACTAATAGCTACTTTAAATTAACTTCCCCAGTCTTACCTCCAGAAAATAACCAAATCTTCGTATTTTCACATTTTTTGCCATCATTTGATGTTTTCTTGTGCATTTTGCTATTCATTATCCCTCCACCAGAGGGTGGAGAAGGGAAGGGAGAAGTGTAACAGGAGCTTCTTCTACCGGATGCCTTAGCAACAGGGGGTTAAAAGGAGTGGGTTACAGGGTAGGGGACACAGAGGAGCTGGAAGAGGAGGATTGCTGACTCCACTTGCCAAGAGGAGAGTTTTGCCTTTTCTCTGCATTCAGACTTTCTTGCTTTCCTTGTCTGCCGTCATCAAGGGAGAAAGTCATTGAATCAGCAACCCCAGTCACTTGAGATCTCCTCTGAACACTCCTCCAAGCTTACAAGGGCAGGTGCTGGGGAGACCGTGCCCAGAGATGGTAGCTCCTGATCTTTCAGCTTATCTTGGTGCCTTTATGGTAAGTATAAATAAAGGCACAGATGGACTACTAAGTGGGCTTTCTATTAGCAGTCAGGAGCACTGATGCAATTTAATTCCTACAATTTCATTCATTTATCCACCCATGAATTCGACAAATACACACTAAATGCCTACTTCGTGCCAGGTGTTAGGAATATAGTGTCCAAGAAAGACACAGGCAGACTCTTTCCTTGCGGGAGTTACATCTTAGCCCACAGGCCCTCAAACTTCAGTGCACATAATATTCACCCAGGGAGCTTGTTTAAAGCAAGATTCAGGAGCGAACTCTAGACTTCCTGAATCAGAATGTTCAAGCACAGGCCCTGAGGGAATTCTGCAGTTGTTAGTATGAGCATCAAACTTTGAGAAAGAAGCTCTTTAATCTAAAAAGTCTTCTCTTCCCTTAGCAAGCATTTCAGAGCCTTTAACCACGCCCAGGCATGGTGTTAAGCATTAAAAATGCAGACAAAAGGGAGACACATTCCCTGCCCTGAAGAACCTTATTCCTTACAAGGCTAACTGTCCTGCAAACAGAAAATTAAAATTTAATGTTGTATGTGATCTAGCAGCAATTTGTAGGGAGCGAGGCTGGCCTCTCAGAGGGTGGTGGTTGAACTGAGTTTCAGTGATAAGTAGAAGCTTTCTAGGAGGACAAGGTGAGGGGGCTGGAAAGCGAGGAGGTAAGTGTGCTCCAGGCAGAGGGCATGACATGTGCAAACTGAAGATGACACGTCACCTGTTTTTCCCCCACCCCAACCTCCTGTGGCAGTCACTTCATGCCAGGGTCCTCATCTGCCGTTGACTGATCACTGCAGAAGGAGCCAGCCACTGGTCATTCACAAGCCAGTTTTAGTCACAGTGTTTAAGTTTCATAAAATTTCATGTCAAAATTGGGATATCTCAGCTCTCTTTGATATTTCAAAAGATCTGGCAACACAAGACCCTGGGTCTTTGTAGCCTCAGTTAGCTAAGGCAGAGCAGGAAGTATCTCTTCTACATGGCTTCCTTCCCAGCCAGACCACTTCTCTCATTTTTTTTTACCTGCCTGGCTCCAGAAAGCATCGATTTCTTAAGCCCCAGGTGAGTTGTCCTGCAATGTTGCCTGTGTTGTGTGTTTATAGGTCAATTCTACCAACAGAATATAAATTGCTGTCCAAACAGACCATGTAAATCTACTGTCTGGTGTTGCTGAGAACACTTGTCACGAGGCTATTCCCCCAACACAAAGGAACAGCTGTCTCCGTGAATGAGGGGAGCAAACGGAATAAAGATGCTGAGAGCCTAAGGGGCGATCAGGTGAGGGGCAGTACGCCGAATTATGGTGGGTCCCCTTCTGTTGCGGACCTGCTTAGGAAACCCAAGGGCACGCTAACAAGGCTTTAGGTGCTGACAACAGACAAAGGTCCTCTTAGTTTCCGCCTGAGCTCCCTCATCATTTCAGAGTTGTAAACTAACAGCCCCCAGACTTGTTTTGCTTGACCTACACAGTGTTTTCAAAGTGTGGCAAAAAAATTTAGATATCTGGCTTCTCTGAAGAAAATGGAGGATGTCAGGTGATCCTGGACCCACACCGTTGCTCAGCTTCTATGGTCTGGAGCTGAGATGTGCTGCCCTCTTTGAGTGTAAGGCATAGACTCAATTTACCGAAGGCCTCGCCACCCCTATTGTATTTACACATGGCCAGCATAAAAGGATGACATTGCCTGCCCAGGCCAGTAAGCCAGTTGATGCGCTTACACCTCATGTATGTCCTTCAGCATCTGTCATTTCATTCTAATAGTACCTATTCTTCACTCTGTAAGGAATATTTAAGGGCAGAAAAGATGTGCAAAACTTCTACTATCAAAAAAACTAGTTTGTATATAGAAATAAAAAGCACGGAGGGCTGGTAGGGGTGGTAAACAAAGACTACTTTGAAGACCTACTATGTGCCAGGTGCTTCACATATGTGTCTTATTTAAGTTTTACAACACAATTCAGTGGTTACTGACCCCACTCCAAAGACAATGCTCCTGCAACTGAGAGATTGTCTTCTCCCCGTTACACAATGAACAAGAGCCTAAGTTAGTACTGGAAGCCAGCTTCGGGGTCTCCTGAACTCAATGAGCTTTCACCGTTTCAATATAGACAACTATGTGGGGACACACATACACACACGAGTCAAATGGCAGGGAAAGAGCCCCACACAGACATGCCACAATAAAGTCTGTGATTCAGGATTAAGAGCTAAGACTCTCAAGGCTGAAGCTCCATGGCCATGGATAAGGAAGGCTTCTTGAGAGAGGTGGGACTAGAATAGGCATTGAGGGTGGAGCAGATTTTGGTAGTAAAGTGAGAGGAAGGTGTTTTGACTGGGTAAAATCGCAATATTTCTTCTTCCCTCTCCTCAACCACTACTGCCTAGGTTTGTTTTGAGAAGGTGGAGAGTTCGGTTTGTCTCCTGCAACTATGCCAAATCCTCAGGTGTCTGCATTTCTCCGGTGGGTGTTACAGTCTGAGTGTGGCCCCTCTGTTCTCACCTGCGCCCCCACCTTGAGACACGCAGACTTCAGTGTGCATCTGTGGTTGACTCTTGGTTCTTATTATAACATCGATAATCATGAGCTTTTTGTGTGCAGAAAACTGTGTGAGCACTGTCTGTGACCTCTAACTAGTTGAAAGACTTCTGCTGAGATGGGAGGGATTACTGTTCTCCTCTCAGATGCTCAAGATAAAGCACAGGACCTTTGGGGAACTGTTCAGATTCATGCGCTTGCTCATTCACTCAAAGCACTTTCCTTATTGCCCTTTATGGAGCGGAAGTACCATCGCTGCCCTTCCCAGGCCTTCCCAGACAGCATTCGTCGATTACAGAACTCTTTCCCGCTGACTCTTGACAGGGCTTTAAGTTCCCCCATAACAATAGCATTCCAGGCAGCTACTGCAAATTGCAAAGCAGTCCAAGTTGAAGTCAGAGATAAACCCAATTTGCCTTTATAAGGCATTACACTAGGAATTGTGGAAAATAAAATGTATTAGGCATTGAGTCTCCCCATAAGGGGCTCAGGTTCTTATAGAGGAAATAGACACACACACACACACACACACACACACACACACGCACACACACACACGCACACATACACACACACAAACTGAATAGAGTTTCTTTCTCTCTCTCTCTCTCTCTCATACACACACACACACGCACACATCCAGAGAAAGGAAGAAAAAACTTCCAGATGGAGGAATCAGACCAGGTTTCATAAAATAAAAACATGTGAATTGAATTTAGAAAGGCAGGTAGGATGCAGACTGGAAAACGAATGCATACACAGAGACACACACAGACACACACACACACACACACACACACACACCCTAGTCTGATGTGGTGAAAAGTATTTTGGATGGAGATTTGAGGACATGGGTTCAAATGCTGGACTCTCCTTAAAATCATTCATGTGTGACATTAGAGAAGCACCTCTCCACTACCACTGATGCTTATCTGTAAAATAAAACTCTCATGACCTCCAAGAATCCTTCTAGGGCTGTATTGCTATGGTGAGGGTGCATGGAAAACCCCAGGGATAAATAATTAAGAGAAGATGATCTTGTACCAGCCTTTGGTTAGAGGGAGACTACTAAACGGATTGAGAATTTAAGGAAAGCTCTGAACCTCCACCCCACACACCCCGGCCCTAGTAGCAAATTTTGTAAATGCAGGGGCATTAACCCTACCATGGGCCTCAGGTGCATTCATTCATTATTCACCAAATACTTATGGAATGCTTATTATTGTGAACAAAAACAGAAAACAGCCCTATGTTCCTGGAGCTTACTGGCTAGTGAGGGATGTCATTAGTTAATAATTACACAAGTGAGTGTATCATTATAGGTTGTGATAAAGACGTGAAAGAAATGGTTATGATTCAATGAAAGCATATTACAAAGGAACTAGCTCTGGGCAGAGGAACGAGTAGGTGTTTGAGCTGAGAACTGAAGGCTTTTGGTGATATGATGCTGGGAACAGGAGAAGTATTCTAGAAGCTTCCTGGGCAGAGGCCTGGTGGTGGGGAAAATGCATGAGGGTGATGTGGGGCTAGAGAGGGTGGCACGGGCTGGACCTGGTGGGCCCTCTTACGCATTTTGACCTTCAGGCCTTCAGAGAGCTGTGACAAACCCACTGGAGGGTTTTAAGCAGAGGAGTGCATGTTCAGATTTCTGCTTTCTCACCAGGAATCAGATGACTCAGGGCACTTTGACACCTTCACATTCCCTGGAGACTTTTTGCTAATGGAGCAACGGCCTTTGCTCCTTTACTCCTATTGTGAGTTGTGAGTTTGCGATGGAATCTGGCAGATGGGCAGAGGGATGGGGACAGGCGCTGGGGGGAGGGGAAGCCAGTGACTGGGTGCAGGGGTGCCCGGCTGCATGTGGCTCTGTGGTGTGCCCAGGTGTGCTCACGGAGACTGAAGCGCATGGAGGCTGGAGTTCATGAGATCGGAGGCTGATCTAGCACCAGGCCTGGAAATCTGGTGAGTGTCTATTTGGAGGCAGGGAATCACCGAGAGCCCCCACCTGGTTAATCAACAGAGGAGGCCACGCTGTGCTGAATCTTGGTCTCCAGTCAAGCCAGACAACCCAATGGTCCTCGAATTCCCACTGCCGTTTCCTCCACTTTGACCTACAAACTGCCCCTTCCATGGTCCCCTGTTGAATTTCTGTCCTGCTGGGCAGTTCTAGCTCTTACAATACTTCTCCCTTATGCCTTCCTTGCTTTTGCGCGTTCGCACCCTCCTCCGCCACCTCGGCCCTTTGCGCCTTCTCCCTAACAGCTGTTCCACTTAGTCTTGGATTTTCGCTCCCTGGACCCTTGTCTCATCTACCCAACTGAACTGGCACCTTGGGGCCAGTGGCCTCAGTTTCTTTAGCATCTCATCGCAGCCTCCTCCACAGAACAGTGTGCAGAGGTGCTAGCTGAAGGAATCAGTAAGTTAATGAGAGAATGGCTACATAGCTGTGTCCTATGTGACGTCAGTGTCAGCGAGGAGAATAGGCCCAATGCATTGCTGTTTATGGGGTAGGGTTCAATACCATGCTGCTTGGGCGTTCCGGCAGGCTGCGTCATAAATTCTAATGGAAGGCTGTTATAACTGCGTTGCCGGGGAGTGATGGGGGTGACAACTAGTTGTAAGTCAAATCGAGAACTCATTCCAGCTCCTTGTGGACTACTGTCAATGAGGGTCCTAAGGAAGGAATATGGCTCCAGCTCGTAACTAAAGGGTTTCTGGTACAAGGCCTGGCTGGTCCATTGCTGACTTGTGTAGCTTGAGCCAGTCATATCTCCTCTTCAGAAACTATGTTCCTTTCAAATGAAAGTAACACTTATATCAATGATATGTGGTTATTATGAGGAGGAAATGATAGTTAGTCTCATGTCAACTTTCTACTCGGCACAATGCCATGAGGTAGGTGGGTCCTCCTAGTCCCGTTTTATCAGGAGAGGAAACGGGGCTCTCAAGGAGAGAGGGGGTGGTGGTGCGTGTTCCTGGTTCCTTTACTAGGCCTCTGCGGGCTGGGAGGGCTTTCTTCATTTCACTGACTGCTGTGTCTGCCCTCTCCCTTGGGGGCCCTGTTGTCTCCCTCCCGTGGCAGCTGCCCTCCACATCCTCTGGGGTCACTGCTCACTGCTTTTGTCACGCAGCCCTCTCCGCTGTGAAATGGCCTAGCTGCTCTGCACCAGCTGTGGTCCAGGTGTGCAGGGCACCGAGGTTACTGGAATCTCTTTCTGCCCCCAACTGCTCTTGTAACTTTGGTGTGTCACAGCTGGCTGTCCAGAGAGCGTAGGGAAACCCTGGGTCATGGGAGGTCCACATCTCAGGGGATGCAGGTGAAATTGAGGTTAATGAGGCAGTCGAAGCTAATGAAACTGACACCCAGTGGTTAAGCCTGTCTCTGCGTGTTCACTGTGTAGACTCACCAAGGTGGAAGTAATCTTTCTGAGAATAGTTTTTATTTTGTGTATAAAACTGATATGGGTATGATAGAAAGCCATGGAGGTATAGGCATCAAACGATAAAATCTGTGTAATTTATCTTTATACTAAGGATAAACTTCCCATCTTTTTTCTGAACATATCAATTTAGAAATTAGGACTAGATTTACATTACTGTCTTAAAAGATGATTTTTTTATTTAGTATAACACGTTACTTTAAACATTACACATTCATTTTAATGGTCTCTGAAAAGCCTAATGTACATATGTACCCAAATTTATTTAATCTGTCCCCTTTTATTGAATATTTAATTTAATTCCAAAATTTTTGTTAAAAACAATTCTATGATGATCATCCCAATAAAACTTAATTATTTATATCTATTATTCTGGCTTTAAGAGTATTATAGCCCAGTAAGAATTTCCAATGAGATTAAATAGAGTAATTCGTGTATACAGAAATTGAAATAATTTGCTCAATGTCAGCTTTGACATTTACTTGCTGTATGACCTTGAGAAATCTTTGTGTCCAGCTGAGTGTCTAGATGAATAATATGGGTGATAATATCAGATTCTTAGGGGTGTCAGAACAGGCAAATGCCATTCCTAATATGAAAGAGCCTTGAAAAATCAGAAGTGCTAGGCAAATGCAGGGCAATGTAATTAACTAGGCTTCTTATCTATTAACATGAATGCACCATAAGTGCAATGTGACTAATTAATCTTTAGTGTTTTCCTATGAGGGTGGTCATTATCTATGAATGAATCCATTTCGTCGACAGGGAAAACTGTCATCTTAAGGAGGCTAAGTTTACCCTGGGCCCAAATATGCAACAACACTAAATCTGAAAGCATTCCTGTTCACTTGCGATTCAGTCCACAGGATTGGACTAAATATGTGAGCTAGACAATGTCTTTGGCTTAGCAAATCATTGCTAATAGGGACAAAGGGCCATGAGCTGTTACGGCTCATGGTGGCAAGTGATAGAAACCCAAGTAACTGGAAAGTTTTTACTTCAGGTGCAGCTGGACTCAGGCGCTTGAATGATATCAAGACTGAGATACACCCTCTGGATTTTTAGGCTCAGCTTTTCTCTGACTTGGTTTTATTCTCAGGCATATAAGTGTCACATGTCAGATCTCACGTGTCGGGTTCCAGCACGGCCAGCCTTCCCTTTCCCACCTCAAAGTCCCATCAGTTTCACTGAAGTCCTGGACCTGATGTCACAGAATAAAACTCAGGACACAAGCTCATTTCTGAACATGACACAATGACCAGGAAAATGTCATCTTCTGGTGGTTCTAGGCCTAGTCACATGACCATTCTTGGAGCCTGGAGTGGTGAGAAGCCGAAATGGGCTGTTTGTTGCCATCAGCCCACCAGAACTAGAACTATGTGGCATGGGTGCAGAGCAGTTCTCCCAAGGAAATCAGGATGTTATTACCATTAAAAAAAAAAAAAGTCGATTAAATGTTAAGTAGGTAAAAAAAATACATATGTCTTCCCAAGGTACATCTCTTCAGAAGGTAAAATTTAGAGAATCTGGAGCTAGGCTGAGGGTCAACATGCTAAGAGCACACACAGGATTCTAGTGGTAAGGGAAGATCAGAGGCCAGTGCAGGCAAAAGTTTTGAAATCCAGGTCGACTGATGAGTTAGTCAATGCTGTGAGGGATTTTTGATAATCTCCTCTCGGCCAGGAGCAACCCTGTGTTCCTGGGCCAGTTTTAGTAAGTGTTGTCCACCCACATGGTGTGGCTGGGGGGTTGTCCCTTAGGGTCACTCCTTGAGAGAATGTTGGGGCTATTCACACCAAAACATCTAGTTATTCTCAGGAACCTATACTCTCTCCCAGTGACAAAGATATTTCCTACTCTACCCAGACACTCAAGCTATTGTGCACAAAGTCTTAAACAGTCCCAGTGGGAATCTTGGCTTTAAATCTATAAATCCTACACCACCAGATGGTAGGTTCCTCTAATTGGTCCCATCCCTTCTAGTTTTTTTTTTTTGCAGGAATGATGCCTTCCATGGTCCTGAAATAGGGGGGCAGGTGGGGGCAGGAAGCAGGATCAAATGAAGGAGGCTTTAACCTCTGTTAAAAAGGCAGAGAATTTAAGGTAGTTTCCATCCAAAGAGGACAGGGTAGGATGGTCCTTTCAAGCAAAGTTATGGATTTACAGTGGACTGAAATTCCAAAACTAATACTAATGAGACATAGAACTGTAATAACTGGAAAGTGGTTTAGCTAGAAAGGTCAACTGATCTAGGGAAGACATTCACTTACTCGATCATTGATATTTATGGAGTAATGTGGTAGTTTCATATCTGGTAATTATTTCTCTCTTCCCCAAACTTCTTGGGAAGATTATATGTCTTCCTGCTCCATTATTGTTATGTTTGGTCATGTGACTTGCTTCGGCAAGGGGAATATTATTAGGCATGTTTCAAGCAGAGGCCACGAGAAGAGCATGCCCAGAGAGCCAGTTGGTCCAAGGAAAAAGAGACACACAAAAGGCAGAGGTACCACAGTCAACCCCCAGACTGAAGTCTGAAAAACAGAAGTCGCGGCTGACCTGCAGACCTGAGAGCATGACAGCAAAGGCTCATGGTTGTCTGCCGCCGACTTTGGGGGCGGTTCGTTATGAAGCGATGTCTGGCCATTACGATCAACTATTGTATGTTCCACACTGTGCTAAGCACTGAGGAAACACTGAGGCAGGACAGATATGAGCCTGATCTCCATGGAGCATATATTCTGCAGGGAAATAGGCAATAAATATGTTTACAAGTAAGAAAAATGGGGAGTATTACTAGGGTCATAAAAACACAATGTGGTGACGAATCACTATGGCAGAAGAGAACACTGACTTCAAATTAAGTGGTCAAGGAAGGTCTCTCTTATAGGTGGCTTTTCAAATATGAAATATAAAAGTTGGAAAGGAGACAGGCAGGAATAAAATCCCCATATGGCCAAGTTAGACTGAGAACTTTGATATAGGCAGGGGAGAATGAGGGGCCCTAAACAAAAATTCCTTGCAAATCAGGTCACTCGGTTGTCCAAGGGCAGATGCTGGCTTCTCTCCACCACGTTGTTGGTTTAAAATCAAGGAATGACAAAGATGCAGTTGCTTCCAAGGCAAGACAGGCACAGGATGTGGAAGCCACTGAACAGAGCGAGGCAGAGGGTAAGGTTTCCCAGGGCACGCCTAACAGAGAGGTGACGGAATTGAGTATCACTCCTGTCTTGGCTCCAGAGTAGTCCAGAGTTGTTGTTGTTGCTTCTAAGGACGGCAGAAGATGGGCACGTGTGTGTGTCTGTGTCTGCGTCAGTGTGTTTACATACATATAATCATTTTTCCACAGAGGAGGGAAATGAACTAGATGGTTTCTGGATCCCCTTCCAGATCCTGAGATTTAAATTATGTGTGAAGGGAACGTTAAATCGAAGAACTTCATTGCTCTGTGCCAAACTCCATTTGTTAACTGAGGTGGTTAATTAGGGCATAGTCTCTCTAGAGCAAGCAGGAAAAGCTCCAGCCATCCCTAACCGATCTGGTAAAGTTTACGACAGTGTCACAGCTGCAAGGAAGAGCACACAGCACCTGATGCAAGCCCTCCATTTCATCCGTGCCCCAGACGCTGAAAAGCAAGAGGGTGGGGGTATGGGAAGCTTGGAAGGGACCATGTGGAGTCTAGAATCCAGGTAGTTATTCACTTTGGGAAAATCACTTAAACTGACTTACTACCTTTTCTTCCTTACTCCAAGATCATTCTGAATACCTTAAAATATGGTTTCTATTTTGACCGTTCTAATGAACTAATTTCTTTAGATTTATAATGGATTTCTCATCAGCAAATTCAGCTGTGTTATGTTTTTGTTTCTTGTAGCTTAAGGCCTACGAGAGTCTTCACACTCTCCCTAAGAGCCCATGGGTTTGTGATGCTATGTTTTCCCCATGATCACCTTTGGGGCTCTCTGTGATCCCTTCTGCTCCTTTTTTCTCGCCAATGTCTACCCTTTCCCCAAGATGCTGGCCTCTATATTTTGGACTCAACACATCAAAAATAGAACTTCGCATCTTTCCTGCCAGTTCTGTTGTTCTTCCTTCACTATATTTCTATTGAGTCACTCAGGCTAAATAAATCAGTGCCTGGTTTGACTACTCAAATTCTGTCATCCTCTCCACCTAATACATGCAATGTGTTGATTTCACCACCGCAGTATCTGTTGAATCTGTCCCATTTTTTCCCCTCTTTTTTCACTGGATTGTGGCTTTAGCCTTCTGACTTGTCACTTCATGCTATAACCCACACAGCAAGTAGATCAATTTCTTGATCAAGAAACTTCTCTGTCTTTAAAAAATTGTCAGTGGTTCCCCATTTTGCTCTAGGTGCAAACTCAGACAAGAATATGAGTCTTTCAATAATGAGGTCTCATTCTGCCTACCTGTTGAGACTTACCTAACACAGTACACACTGTGTTCCAGCTGAAATAGGATACCCCATGTTGTCACAAACATGCCTCTCAACCTCTCACTGCTTTGCTTTTGTTCATGTTCTGCTTCCACTGGGCATTGTCCTCAATGCCACCTGCTAACACTTCATTCATCTATTCAGTCAGCTAGCATTTACTCACCACCCACTCTTTATAGGTCCCAGGGATACAGCAAGAAGGTCCCTACACTCTTTTGGGGCCGGAGGGGAGTTTATATTCTAGTGAGCAATAAATAAATATAATGGTTTCAAGTAGTTGCTAATGCAACAAATATAGCCAGAGTTATAGAACAGAGTAGGCTAGAGAATTGCTCTGAATGGGTGGTCAAGGTAGGCTTCTCTACAGAGGTGATATTTCAACTGAGCCTTGTTATGACCAATGGAATGTTCTGCAATGATGGGAGACATTCTATATCTGAGCATTCTATATCTGCGCATGCCACATAAGGCCACATAAGGCGGCCACTAACGGCATGCGCCTTTTGAGGATTTGAAATGTGGTTAGTATGACTAAGGAACTAACTCTTTTATTGTTATTCAATTTTAATTAATTTAAATTTAGATAGTCACATGTGGCTAATGGCTACCATATTAGAGAGCATAGCTCTAGACTTTAAAACTTTTCAAACAAAGAGAATACTAATGTAAAAGCTTTAAAATGAGAATGAGCTTGTGTGCCTAAAGAACAAAGAGAATGCATACTGGGGTTAATGCATACTGAACAAAGATTAGGCAGGGTATTTTGTGGGTCTCAGTAGGGAATTGCAATTGACATCAAATACAGTAAAAATTACTAATGGGTTGACGTTTGGGAGTGGGTAATTTAATTTACATTTTTAAAGATCACTATAATTCCTCAGTGGAGAAAAGGAAAGTGACCAATTGACATGAAAACAGTGTGTATCAGTCAGTTATTGCTGCCTAACAAATAACATCAAAGTCTCGGTGGCTTCGATGAAAACAAAACTTTGTTTTCCTTTTCATAATCATAGTCTACAGGTTGACTGTGACTCACCTGTTCTAGGCTGGACAGCAGAGGTGGATTAAGGTTGGTTGAGGCCCCAGGTGCAGAAGAAAATACTGGGTCCCTTAAAAAAAAGAGAGAGACAGGGAAAATAAAAATACATGTTAACCATACTTTTAAATAAATAAAAAATATTATGTACTATTAATGTTTTATTTCCAATAAAATTTGAATATAATATATGTATAATATAATTAATAATAGTTGCAGTTTTGCGGGGCCCTTCATAAGTCGGGGCCCAGGGCACGAGCCCGGTGAGCCCGCCGCACCCGCTGTTAAATCCACCTCTGCTGGACAGGCCGCATCCCAGGAGGGCTGAGGTCTGCCCCGCACATCCTTGTTTTGGGAGTGAGGGGAAAGGGACAGCAGCTACAAACAACCTGTGGTTCTCACAGAGGATCGCAGAAACACAAGAGGCTAAGCCTTGTCATGCAAGCATATGTAAAGCCTCCTTCTGGTCATCCGTCTAATATTCTACCAACTCAAGCAGAGCATGACAAAACCTAACGCTCATGGGGCAAGGAAACATACTCTGCCTTCCAAGAGGGATTACCAGTCGCATGGCAAAGGGCATAAACTTGTACTTCGGTATCAGTAACCCAGTGCACCACAGAGGGTACTCAGGGAAACCAGCTAGGAGGTTCCTGTAATAGTCCACATGACAGAGGACGGTGGCTTGGACTAAGGTGGTAGCAGGGAAGATACATGAGGCATATTTGTAATATATTTTCAAGGTGGTGATAACAAGACTTAGTGATAGACTGAATGTAGAGTACTGAGATAAAGAAACTGGACCTACTTTCCAACATGTGTCACAGGTAATACCACAACGGTTCCATGAAATTGTTTCTTGTTTCTTCGGTTATAACTAATCTTTCTTTCCTTTATTTTACTGGTTCCCTTTTTTGTACTGCTTTAATTGGCCCTTTTGTAGGTTGGAGAAGGCCACATCTGCCATCAAAACCCTGACATCTCTGGGGGTGGCCAACAGGATTATTTGTATTTGCAACCCAAATGCTTAGAGCAGATATTCAATAAATAATTCCAAGGTAGCCTCCTGGTTAACAGCAAAGACTTTGGGGACACTTTCCTTATTTTGAATGCTGTATAATATTTATAAGTGACTGGACCCCTCAAAGCCTTGGTTTCTTATTTTGTGAAGTGGCAGGAATAGGACATCCCTCTCAGAGCTGCTGAAGGAGATAAACTCAGAAAGTGCTTAGAAGACCATAGCGCAGGGCCTGACAGAGTAAGTGCCTAACAAATGGGTGCGATTATTGTTTGTTCAACTTCACTGTTTGCGATGACAAGCTTCTTCGGAAATGCCCTCCAGAGTCTTCATCAGAAAACCCAACATTTTTGTTGAAATGAGGGACGTGGTGGGGGAAAAAAAATGATCTGGATGGGATTTTGTAATTTAGTTTGAAAATATCTAGATCTAAAGCTTCTTTGATCTGAAATGACAGCAACAACAAGTCCCCCCAATACAGCCACTTTGCTACTTGTTTCCTTTCACCATCTGCTTAGATGGTTTCTTTTAGTTCTCCAGGTCTTACTTGGAGTCAGCTGCCTTAAAATAATAAAATGAAATATAATTTGAATCTAGTCCTGTACCTATTTGGGAACGAGAAGACAAAATGCTTTAAATGTATAGCTAGTTGTTGCTGCTGGAGTGGAATATAGGGCAACGTTGACTAAAATGTCTGAGGAATGAACAGCTCTGGGAGAGTGAATTTTAGGATAAAACAGGATGAATAAGAACCTGACTTCTTTTAAATATGTGCAATTGAGATGGTTTCTGAAACGTACTCTTCTGCTATCCTGCCTTAGTAAGACAACTGCGTTGATCCTAGTTTAATGTTGCCTTGATCACAGGTATCTGACAGGCCCAGGGGACACTGTAAACACGGACTGTTCAGGATTATAGATGAGAATGAATGAAATAGCCAGAAAAAAAGAGGTCATGAAAGAGGCTGAGAGTTAATATGGTGATTTTGAACATTCGGATGGAGGTTCCAGGAAGCCCTGGAAGGTACTTTTGAAGAAGTGGGTGGGTTTCAGACCAGGGAAGGCTCTGAAGGTCAGGAAAGGGTACTTGAAGGAAAGAATGATGAAGTTTCATAGCTGGTATTCGAAAGGTCCTCTTTATACACAAAGAAAGGTTGTTTTATTTAGTGGTCACTAGAATAATCCTCTACCAGAATAAAGCTACCTGATGCCAAATGACACAGAAAAATCCACATTGCTATATGAGAACACCAAAGAGTTAGTCTTCAGAGATCTCTAGGGCTCCGTCTAGTCTATGCTTCCCATTGGAACTCTATGTTCCGAGTCTGCTGATACATTTTCTTTAAGGTGTGGGATAATGAGGGAAGGGTACGTGGTCATACACTTAGTCGTGCTGGGTTAAACAGAGCAGGGGGGCTCTATTTTTCACAATTTTGAAAGTCCTTTAATATGCTAATATGTTTGTTTATTTCTCAGAGGATGGTAGACTATTATTGTCCTAATTTAATACTTCCTCTTTTTACTGAATTATCTGTCAATACCTGTGGGATGAGTGCCTATCTGATCCTCCATTTCACATCCAGTGAAACTAAGGCCCAGAGAGCACAAAGGCCTTGGTCTGCAGCACATTCACCGCCAGGGCATAGTTCTAACACAGGACTTGTGGCCACCAAGCAAGACTTCAGTCCGCTGTTCCTGGTTCCTTATCAATATTTGGAGCCAGTCCTCCAAACAGTTGTACCCTGAACAAGGAACTGCCAGTGACCTCAGAAAGAACTGGCAGACTTTGGGGAAGCAATTGCCAAACTGGCCCAGGCCAGCCTCGCAGCCATTCGCCCACCCTGCAAAGCCTGTTCTCTGCAACCCATGCTTAAGCAGGTGTCCAGGGATCGCACCGAGCCTCAGTACTGTTTTCAAGTGAGGTGAGCTGGAATAAATTATTTTTAATGTGACAATTAAAGTTAATATCAAAAATGAAAGAGGCAGGTTGTGCAGAGAGAGGCTGAGGCGATGCTGACATCCAGCGGGGGGTGGCGAGACTGGGCATGGGGGGTTTGCAGCAGCTTTGAGGCAGCGCCATTCATTCTACTCCAGGCCTTCATGTGACAGAGCCACATCCACTCCTACAGGTATTACAGAGAGATCCAGGGACTAGGCCCACTCTCCCTTGGGCAGCTGGACTTCGAACTTCGCAGGCAGCTTACGGGAGCAGACGTGACTTACTGCCAGGCCATGCTCAGGTGGCCCAGGATCTGGAAAGCACTTCCACAAGGAACGGTGGGAGGCTCTAAGAAGGGAAGTCTTGGACGAGTATGGCTCAATCTTCATCCCCAAACATCTAAAGTCATTTTTGAAAAGGATTTTTATATATTTTCTATGGCTTAGGAGGCCGAACAAATACTAAGAAATGGGAGGTTTGACTTGACAAATCTTGGCTCATTCTAAGAGTGTGGACTGACTCGCAGTGGAGAGGTTTCCTTTAGCTGGCTCTGGGCACCTTCCAGTCAGTGTGACAATCGCAGACCTTGTCCTTTTACAGAAGTGCCTACTAACTCCACCCTGATGACCCAGTGCCTGCGACACCTTTGGTAGAAAGTCTGTTGGTTTCAAACTTGCCCTCTCCAGCATTCCTGACTGATAAAGGCACATCTTCCTGAGCACAGCTCTAATTCCATCTGGTACTATGGACTGAGTTGAGTCCCCCCAAAATTCATATACTGAATTCCTAACCTCCAATCTGATGGTATTTGGAGATGTGGTCTTTGGAAAAAAAAACAGGTCATAAGGGTGGGGCCTTCATAGTGGGATTAGTGCCCACAGAGCTTAGACTTTCTCTCTCTCTGTCTCTCTGTCTCTCTCCACACACACCCGCATACACACAGGAAAGGCCATCTGAGCACACAGTGAAATGGCAGTCGTCTGCAAGCCAGCATAGGGTTCTCAGCAGAACCCAATTATGCTGGCACCATGATCTTAGACTTCCAGCCTCCAGAACTGTGAGAACACTAATTTCTGTTGTTTATGCCATCCAGTCTATGACGTTTTGTAATGAAAGCCTGAGCTGACTAATACAACTGGTAATAGGGGTGTTTGTACCATGATAGGTGAAAATACTTAGATGGTAGATAGGAAACAAATGGAAGCTTATGCAAAGGGTGGGGGGTGTTGCTCTGGGAACTAGAAGGAGTCCTGTAGACTAGACCCAGGATTTGATAGTTCTGCTGAGCTTGGCCCTGTGCCCAAACTCCTCTCACTTCTCTACATTTCACTAGACTAGGAAAACATGCACATCTGTTATCCACAAATACTCTGAATTTCCCCACCAACGCAGATCCCTGGGAAAACCTAACACAAGCAGAACAGTGGAGGAGATGCACAGGATAGTTGGTGTTTCTCAGAAGGGCGTCTGATTCTCTTTCTGACAGTCTCTATCTTGGTCTCTTAATTTGTTCCTCGTCAGTGAGCCACGGTATGGTCGAGAAGAAAGATAGAGGACAGTTGTAAGGCTTAGGCCTTAGTTCTGTCACTGATCAGTCATGTGATCTTGGGCAACTCATGGATCCTCTCTTCACTTCACTTCCTCTCCATGACTCTAGCTCCTCTCACAGCCTCAGTTTCCCATGTATCCCTATTTAACAGAGACCATAAAGAGTAGTGACTATGAACCCAGACATGGCGTTAAACATCCATGAATTCAACATCTGTCACTTCTCACCTGTGAAACCTTGAATAAAATTATGTAATGGCTTGAATTTCAATTTTATAGCTGTCAATGGAGTTAATAACAATCCTTATCATATGCATGAAATGAAAAATTGCTTGTGAAACATTGAGCACAGTGCCTAATAAATACTAGCTCTATCTTGCATCACACTGCTGAACAAATTGCAGCCACCCTCAAACGCCCTGCTATACAATTCTCCTCTAGGCCTTGGCTCTCCCGGCATACAAAGCTCCTGGCCAGCCTCTACGACCCAAATGGTAACCCCCTGAACTCAAAAAAGGCTTCCCTGCTGCAAGTGTGAGAGAGGCACACACTCTCAAGGCAACAGCACTGTGCCTTTGGTCAGCCATCACTGTTCCTAACCCGTTGTGCGGTGATGGATTTCTCCCGAGACTGTCTTCCATGCTGGATCTCACCTTTCTCCAGGGCCAAGGTCAATGTCTTTTTTTAATCAGTTTTTAACCAAGTTAGTATGGCCTTCATTATGCATTAAGTGTTTGAAGAATAGCTGCTCGATGGGTGAACAGTTGAGAGTTTAATAGATGAATAGTAATCCATCACATCTACTTCCGAGGCATAAACATGTAACCATTTCTTTTCATTTTCCATCAGTTTAATAACCATTTATGAAAATTTAAATGCAAGACCCACATTTGGAGTCCCAGGATTAAAAGAAATGTTTATCATTCATGTGAAGGAATCACATGAATCTCACTTGATACTCGCGGCACCGCTTGGGGGAAAGAGAGCAGACCATGATCTGATTTCGCCAATGAGCAGGCAGAGGGGCAGAAAAGTTCAAGACGATCCTAAAAGGTTACACAGCGTCCAGCACTGTGTGAAGCCCTGGATTTGAGTCCTCTATACACTGCTGACTTGCTGTGTGACCTTGACTCAGACATTTCCCTCCTCTAGAGTCCGGACGGGTCTCTGGGGTCCCTCTCCCTCTGGAATCATGTGAGCTGGACAGCCTATCAGCTGGGAAAACAGCGAGGCTGGCTGCTTCCAGCTCTCCTGCCACAAGGAAGAACTGCGTGTGCACTTTGAACATATCAAAGCACTTGGGCAGCATGGGGTAGGATTATATTGTAGTTGATGGTTCCCCCTTGAACTGGTGCTTCAGCGTTCCCATGCCAACTAAAGGGAAGAAAAGAAAAAACTCAAAAACAAAAATCAAACCCTAAACCAAGCATGATCTATGCCTGATTTTTAAAAAAAATGCTCTGCTGATGGCAACATTCATTACCATATTATAGGGAAATAATTAATAGAAACCTCAGCTTGGCTATAATGGCTGGGTCTAGGACTTGTGAAAAAAGAAAGGAGATTGGGTGTGAAAGAGGCAGAGGCTGGGAGGGAAGCCAACTGTGGGGTCAGCTTCCCTTATTTGCAACATCCATCAAAGAATACATTATCCTCAGCAACCCGGGGAAACCAAATAGGCCCGGAAGACGCCTTCTGCTTTTTTCATGGTTCTGCCACTCCCACCGGCACCAGGAGGCCCAAACCAACAGGACATCTCTTTCTTAATATTCAACTGATTTGTTTTCAGTTTCCTGCCAGCATCCCAGATCCCCAGAGTGCCCTCATAGCTTTATTTTGTTATCCACTGCCTGCTGACAGGGCCGCTCTGCTAATGACCCCCAGGGGGCTTGCTTCCCCCTTGCCTTGCAGCCAGCAGGACATCTGGGCTGCTGGGATGGGAACCACCAGTGCCGGGCCGCAGGGCTTCAGAAGTCAGGGCAGGGACCTCCAAGGAGCCTCAAAAAGGGCCCTGGGCCTTAAAGAGAGGAACTGAATCAAGTAAGAGAGACAGGAATAAGACATGAGCAGATGGGAAGCCAAAGCTAAGTAGCTGTGGCAGCTTCTTATAAAGAGATCACAGCTGGAGATGCGTCATTATGTCCCTGTAGTGGTCATATCCTCTTTCCAATCTCCCCCAACCCCCACATATAGTTCATCAGTGAGTCTGTCAGTACTGGCTACTAAATACATTTGAATCCAATTTTTTTTTTCTATCTCCACAGTCACCTTCTATTCCATCCACACCAATGTGGTCTTTTCCTCATATTGCCACATTAACCTTCTAACTTGTCTCCCTGCTTCCTTCCAGGCTATACAACACCCAGAGGCTAATATGACCTTTCAAACATATTAAGCTAAACATGTCATTCCCCTGCTTTAAACAAAAAATGTTAACTCCACACCTAGGCCTATAAATCTCTCCATGAACCTGTCCCTCTCCAACCTTGCCTCTTCCACCTCCCTGACGGAACTAGATCTCAGTCTTTCTGATCTGCTTTCGGTTCCTTGAGCAAGCCGAGCTGCTTACTGCCTCGGGGACTTGGCATGGACTGTTCCTGCCTCTCAGTTGCCTCCATCTCGTTAATCACATCTCGGCTCCCACGTTACTTCCTCAGAGAGACCTTCCCTTGAACATTCTACCTAAAGTCAGTTCCTAATTTTCCTCTATTTTACCACTTTTTTAAAAACATTTTTTGTAATTTAGTAACTATTTTGCCTATTTACTTGTTGTATTATTTAATGTCTCTCTCACCTACTCAGTGTACACTCCAGATGACAGGGACTGTTGCTTCTTGTTCACTGTACGTACAGTGTTTAGCCTGGGCCTGGCGCAGAGAAAGTGCTCAGTAAACATTTATCAACTGGATTAGTGAGTCAATGGGTTTCGACAGTGCTTTCTTTCTTTGTGCCTGGCATTGGGCTCAGCCCTGGTGACACAGAGGTGAACAAAGCAGGACCACTGCCCTGAAGCTGCTCCCAGTCCAGTGAGGGAGACTGAGATGTCAGAGCTTCAGGGTAAGAAGTATAGCACTATATACTTGTACAATCGTAATGACAGCAGTGGGTAACCATACTCTGAAAGTATTTTTTCCCACAGAATCCTCACGATAACCCTATAAATTATTATGACATTTAAACTATGTAACAACCCATTTGACAGATGCAAAAATGCAGATCCAGAGAGGTTCGAGTAACTTGAACAGTAACTTGAGCTGTCCCTGGGGGCAGCTGGTGCACGGTTAAGATTTCAAACCAGCATCCTAACTTTTTTCCAAAGTCTCCGCTCTTCGGCCCTAGGTCAGTGACGCTCAAAGGGCTATCCTCCTGGACCAGCAGCGACTTCATTACCCAGCAACCAATTAGAAATGACAGTTCTCAGACCCTACCCCAGTGCCCCTGAATCAGAACCTCTGGGGGTGGGACAGAAATCTATTTCAACAAGCCCGCCAGGGGATTCTGATGACTCTCACTAAAGTTTGAGAACCAATGCCTGCTGAATGACTTGCTTTTTATGGGGTATTTAATTAAAGTAGAATCAAGATTTTTCCTACAGTAACTTACATCTCAGCTCAAACCCTGTGGGTCTGGATGGCTTTCTGATCCAGAGTCCGAGGAGCCACATTGAACCCAGGACCCGTAGCAGGAAACATCATCCAGATGCGCAACCCCTGGGGAGAGAGTTGATCTGAGCGGGACGGAGTCTGCGCCCCCATTAAACTGCTGCCTCACCAGGCAACAAGAAGGGAACAGGGTCCTAGGCGTGGGGCTGTCACGAGAGCTCTCTCTCAAATGCAACCGGCTGGCTGTTTGGCAATGCTTCATGACAAGCTTACTGTCCTGGGCTAAAGGCCGTTATATAATAATAATAATTAGTAAAAATAATAAGACCATAAATTTTTGACTCCACTTTTAATGTTTTCAGGGCATTTGGACATCTATTTTTTTTCTCTTAATAATCTGTCCAGTCATGCAGGGTCAGACTAGAGCTACGGTTAATCTGTGTGGCCAGTGAAGAGGCGCGGTGAAGGGACGTGTCTGAAGCCTCACAACCTGTTAGCTTAGCAGCAGTCACAGCTAATGTGTGTTCTGAGCTTATGTGAGCCAGGTGCTATGCTACGTGTTCTAGGTTCAGCTTAATTTAACCATCCTCTAGATCTGAGGCTTCTATACTCCCAATCGGTCAGCTTTAGCAAGCAAGGTTTCTTTTCTTTCACTTCGCTCTAAACTCCTTCAAACTTTCCAGTCATTTGTTTATGTTATTCTTTCAACCTTTATTTAGCTTGCACCCATGCTGAGAAGGTGAAGGGCACAGGGTGGGTGTGCCTGCCTGCCAGTTGCCAGGTCTCTCAGGGGTGCGCTGGGTCTGACCGTCTGCTTCTTCCTGCATGAAATAGTGACTAGGAATCCTGACTTGCCTGCTTCACAGGGATCTTCGAACATCAACTGTGAGAATCAGTAATAATAATAATGATGATGATGGCTAACATCTACAGAGCAATTGTATGTTCTCCTCTCTTTCACTGGCTTATTTCATTTAATCCTCAAAGCATCTCTATGAGGCAGGTACTGTCTTAGACCTCAAAATATAGATGACAGCAACAGGGGTTTAGTAACTCACTGCGGTCACCCTTCAAGAAGGGATGGAGGAAGGGTTTGAATTCAAGTCTCCTGATCCCAGAGCCTATTACTATAAAATCACTGCACCAGAGGCTGAAAATCAAGTGGGGAAATTATACAGACTCTCCCGACATAAGTTACAATGATGAAATGGGTGGAATCCAAAGCACGAACAAAAGTGTGGGCTGGAATCAGAGGCTGCTAGCTTGGCCTCCGGGAAGGAAAGTGCTTCCAGAAACAAGATGTTCTATCAAGTTAACACAATCGTCCAAGCTAAGCAGCAGACCCTAGATGGTGAGTCAAGGTTCAAGCGTCAGGGTCAGCCTTCAGGAAGAAGGGTTTATGCAAGGTGATCCAATACAGCCTTGCACTACAGAAAGCATCAGGGACTGGAGACACAGACACTGGCAGGCAGAGGTGGTACGAGGCAGCTGCAGTTTTCAAAGGCCTCTGATTTTTTTGCTGTCAGCCTGAAGGTGCGTTTATCTCTATTCCCAGCCACCTGGCAGTCTGGGCAGCCCAGGGCGGGCTACGGCTTCCACCTCTGGCTTCATAGGTGAGGAGAACTAGATCACCCTGGGCAAAGACGAGAAACTCAGTCGGAGCCTGGAGAAGGCCCGCCTTCAGCCACAAGCTGCTGACGGCCATTTGGGAGTGGCTCAAGGGACCAGTCCTTGCTTTGCTGCAGAATTCTGAAGGGCTTCAGATGTGTTTCTATGGGTCATAGCTAAGGACAATAATGAAAACTATATGATAGGTAATATTTATTGAACTCTATTCAGGGGGTCATTTAAAGGGATATTAGGCCCTGCACACTTTTATGAGTCCTACCTTCCCCATCCTGTCAACAACATTACAGATATCACAGAGCAAGCACATCTCACGTTAAATGTAATTTATGTGAGCTGGGTGGTGCTGTTGTGGACTAGTTGACATAATGACAAGTTTTATAGGTAGTTAAGTATTTATTAATTTTACTTTACACTTTGATTGTTTCAGAAATGACATATTTTTCTGGTTAGAAATACTTTGTAGGTCCTTCAAAGAATCATAGGCCGCAGACACCATGCTTATCATGCCTAATGGGAAAAGTGATTCTGTGCGCTGGGAGCTGAGCTCTTCCACGTGTTGTCACCGGATTAGTGCAGGGACTCCAACTAAACTGCCTTGGGTTTGAATCCTGGCCCTACTATGTATTAGCTGGGTCATCTCAGGCGACCGCCACAAGCCTGTTTGTACCTCAGTTTCCTCCTTTGCAAAATGGTCTTTGTGAGGACAAGATCATGTAACACACATAAAAAGGTTTAGAAAACTGCCTGTGACATAGCATGTAAAGTCATCGTCGTTACTGTTGCAATGTCCCTGTGAGGTGGCCACTGTGGTAATTCCCATTTTGAAGATGAGGTCAATGAGGTTTGGAGAGGGTGTGATCTACCAAATCTGTTCAATGGTGTGAGGTGTTGTAACTCAGGTTATCACATTCAGAGAGCACTTTCTCAATCAGTAAGGGTTTATTATGTCAGGTAGGACAGGCCAGTTATAGTAAAGTAGCTATGACTGTCACATGGCAGTGGGCCTGAGTTTATTTCTCGCTCATGCTACAAGTCCAGTATGGGATGGCAGAAGGACATTGCTCCTCATAGTCACTTGGGTACCTAGGCTCAGAGAGGCTCCTTCCTAAGGAATGCTTCCATGATCACTGTGGAAGGGAAATACATGTGACAAAACACACCAGCCCTTAAAGTTTCACCCCAGGAGTAACACATCCCTTCTACTCACAGTGCATTGGACTAACCAGGTCATAAGGCCAGGCTCATCTTCAAAAGCGGGTGGGAATGCACTCAGCCATGTGACTAGGAGGACAGCTGGGAACTTGCGAGCAGCCCTAATGTTATCTTAGAGGAAACTTTTGAGGATCGAATTAACTAATCCATGTAAATTACTAAGAACAGGGCCTGGAACATCTTAAAAGCTCCTTAAATGTTAGGTATTAATTCTCATTAGTTAATGAATTGCCTGTAGTAACTCTCCCATATAAATAAACATCTTCCACCTGATTCTCTTAATGAGTCTCCCTCTCCCAATAATTTATTCTGCAAACACCTCCTGATCCATTTTATTCTCCAAATTTCTCTCTCTTAGGTGATCTCCCAGTGATTCTCCCTTGTCTTATGAGATAAAGCTCAGACACCCAAACAAAATATTGGAGGGCACTTCATAGTCCAGTTCCGACCTCCTTTGGCACTTTTTCTCCCACGCCGCTCTATTACCTTGGCTCTGCTCCAGCTGGGCCTATTTATGGTTCCCAAAATTAGTCTGACACAGTCCTACCCATGCCTTGATATACGCCATTCCCTGTTGTATTATCTCTCCTCTCCAAATGCTTCTTCCCCTTCTGAATTCCTATATCCTTCACCACTTCCTCCAGGAAGCCCCTTGCCCACCACAGCTTGCGATGATTCACTGAGGGCAGAACACCCTCAGTATTCAGCCACCAGACTGCTCATTTGGCACTGGACTCAGACAGCTTAGAACAATGTTTTTCTTTTACCTTTTACGTTCATACTGTTGCCCTTGTGGAAAGCACACAGAGCACAGCAGCAGACAGATGTTGATCTAATTTTCAGGCCTGTCCTTCACTGGCCTTGAGACCCTGCACAGGCCGCCTCGAGTCCCCAGAGCCTCCTGCTTTTCTCCTGACATGGAAGTGACCCTGACCCCACCTGGCTCAAACGGGTGTTATTAGGAGAGAAGTTAAACAAGGTATAGTGTTGGGCATACACGGCACGTCTCTTCTCATAATTGCTGATTTCCTCGTATCTGGAACGGCACCTGGCACGTAATAGGCAATTCAGTGACTATTTGTGCAATGAATGAATGAATGAGTGATCACTAATTACCAGCAACTTTTACCAAACATGCTAATTTCCTCCAAAAACTAAGTTTTTCAAAGACAAGGAGCTTTGAAAAGTAAATGTTCTGTGAAAAAGAAGTCTTAGGCAATGGCTCTCAAGCTAGGTATGTAGAAGAAGTAAGGAAGGTTATTTAAAATAGAGATTGTTGGGATCTAGATTTACTGAATTATAATTCCTCACATGGGGGTAAAAATCCTCATATTAACAAGCTTCGTAAATGATGGTGACTCTACGGTCCGCAGGTTGTGCTGAGAAAGCTTGTTCTCACAGCTCCCCTCTTGACTGGGTACAGACCATTCCAGGTAGGTCCCTGCAAGGCAGCCCGTCTAGAAGGGATGGTCCTTCTGGGCCAGCCTGCCTGTGAAGCTCATTCATTTATAATAATTCTAGACTAGAGGACTCCGAAGCTTAAATTCACTACAATTGGAGCATCTGTGTCTACTTAATTGATAGCACATGCTCTTCTAAATGGTATGAATCTGCAATGAAGATGGTGATGATTTTTCAGGGAAGGCTTCTCTGACAACACTTGATTTTATCTTTCTACCCAGCGCTGGACCTGTGCATTGGTGGCCAATGACCTGTGTTGATGTATTAAAAATTAAAGTTTCCCAATTGTAACTCCAGTGGATCTGTGAGAGAAGCGACATCCTATGGCTCTCTGGAGGAAAGCATTGCCCTCGAAGTCAAAGATCACCCACTAAGCCCAACTGGTAGTTGATAGAAGTCCAGGGGAAATATTTGCCATCTTTTGGCAGAGCTCTTCTTGGATAAATAGTGAACTGACACTTTCAGTTTTAGCGATGTCAGTCAAGGATCTCTGAAGGATTCCTCAAGGATTCCACTATTTAGTTAACAGAGGTACAGCCCATGGGACAGGCACCACCTATTGAATTCCAGAGCTTATCAGTTTATTAGAAGTGCACACAGTGCTTCCACACACAAAAAAGCCAGCTCATCCAATTATCAAAATGATTTACTGTTTCCTTCTTTCTTTTCAGTCTAACGCAGTGGTTCTCAACTGGGTGTGATTTTGTCTCCTTCCCCTCCCCCAGAGACACATGGCAAGGTTGAAAGACATTTTTGATTGTCACAACTTGGTGGGAGGTAGGGAACTATGGGCATCTAGCTAGGAGCAATGGATGTTGCTAAACAGCCTCTAATGTAGAGAACCACCCTCAACAACGAAGAATGATCTGGTCCAAAATGTCAATGGCGCCGAGGCTGAGAAACCCTAGTCTGGTTCTTTTTATTGACCAAATGCTGGGCACTGGGCCCCTCTGATACTCTATTGTGTAGAATTTAGATGGGCTATTCAAAGTGTTCCTCATTCAGAATCAGCTCGAGCCCCAATGAGAAGGCAAGGCTTGGAGGATATGGGTAATTCTCATTTCTTCTTGCCTTACGCCTGAAGCAGGCTTTACATGGTAATGTGGAAAGCCACTGAAGACATTTTTATAAATCAAGCATTAGTGGCTGTTCCCGTAGCTGGAATCCAAACCACAACCTTCTCTTCTGGCTAGCAGTAGGAACCAGGCTTATACTTCTCTAGCTCCCCCAACCATACGCGCACACACACACACACACACACACACACACACACACCCCTTTCCTGGTCTGGTTGGAACACATTCAGCTCAGTAAATTGAAGAGTCTCTTTAGGTACACAAATGGCACTTTGACTGATGAAACTTCGTTAACTGTGACTGTGGTGTAGAATGGACAGGATGGAGGCCAACTTTCCTATTAGCTACTTAGCAACAGTCACTCACCACTACAAAACCAAGCCGGGCCTGTGGAAATTAAAGAGAGGGCCTTCCATGAGCAAAAGGTCACTGGGTTCAATCCAACGGGCCTGGGTTTGAGCCTTGACTCCTAAACTTGCCAGTGAGTCTCTGTTTCTTTATTTGTGCCCTGGAGATCATCATTCCTGCCCGGTGATGGAGATAATCAACAAGATGGCACTAAATTGTTCTGTAAATCATACTGTATTTGCACCCCCAAAATGGATTTTAGGATTAGAAAAACTTCTCTTACGCTGGCCCCAGTCTGTAGAAACATGTTTCAGAATCACTGCATTATGATTTGGAGAAATAGTTTTGTGACTGCAGCAAATCAGGAAAATGAAGCCAACATAGTGAAGCAAAATGTGTATTTTATAGGATTCCTTTATTCTGTGATTACGTGCTTTTTCTTTCCTGTTGTTCAAGTGCCTCTTCCCTTATGAAATATGATGGTGGTCGATTGCAGGATGTTTTGTTTTGTTTTAAAACACTGACATAAAAATATCAAAAATTAACATTCTGTGTCAGTCCCTGACATGTCTTTAAAATTTTTTCAGATCTATAGAACCCAATGTAAGGGAACTCTGCAAAGTCAGCTCAGCGGGAGCGTTACTATCATGCCTAAGTTGGTGTGAATGTAACCTAGATGTGTTTGGCATGCTAAGAGGAACTTGCCCGTGCTTTCTGAATCCACACACAGATCTTATTTACCTAGGATTACACTGAAATGCAGAGAGGGTGACTGGGTACACAGTACAGTGAAGAAGAAGGGTCAGCTGCTTTGAACTCAGGCATGGATGACATTCTCTCTGCGCTCAGCTACGCACCGGCTTCGTGACTCTATGCTGAACTTGAAGAGCCTCGGTTTCCTCATCTGCAGGAAGGGAAGATCTACTACCCCCCTAGGGTTGTTGGAGTGATTAAGTGAGCCACTGTAGGGAAGGGCCTAGGACAGAGACTAGCACTGCTGGGGACTCGAAATTGTTTCTTTCCTCCCTTTACACTGTGTCTTGTAAGCACGGGTGTATAAATGGTGAATCTGTGACAGGGAGGTGCTTCCAGCTTCTAAGCAGCGCCTTCTTCCTTCCCAGCCGCTGCACCTCTGTAACCCCGCTGTCCTAACCCTCGCTTCTGGGGTACAGGCTCAGAGGGCTAAGCTGAGCTTCTCAAACTCCTGTGGGCATCTGACCCCAGCCCCGCCCAGAGGACTTGCTAAACACACAGCTCTACTGGGCTCCACTTCAGAGTTTCTGGTTGAATAGTTCTGGGCTGGGGATAAGAATCTGTGTTTCAAACAACTTCCTAATGCTGCTGCTGCTACTGGTCCAGGCACCACCACCTTTGAAGGACCCCGGGCTAAATGTTCCCCTCTCTTTCGGCAACAGTTCATTCCTGTGGTTCCTGGCTGTTGGCTGCAGTTTTTCTGGCCATTTCCCAAGCCTGGCCCTCATCCAGCATCTCCTATCACAGGGAAGACACCACATCCATGCAGAAAATAAGGCACCGCGTCTGTACTGCCTTCTCTCTCCCCACACCCCATTCATCTGCAGGTCTTGCATCACGTGCCCCTGGCCCAGCCTCTCAATTAGCTGCATCCATCTCACTGTCTCCATCAAATAGCTACGTGACCTTGGGTAGCTCAGTCCTTGGAGAAGATGTGCACAGAATAAATGAGTCTTCCCCCCTCAAGAACTGCATTAGGAGGGTCCTGACCAGACCAGTGGAGTGTGGTCTATTGTGTGCCAACGGAAACATTCACAGCAGATTTCCTCATTAGGGTCATGTTTGCCTATTTTGTGTTAATGAGAATCGTTGTTTGTTTCGACTGAGTCGTCTTTATTCCAGTCATTTCTGCTTCACAATAAGAAGCATCTGTTCTCGCAGTCCAGGGGGTGAATTACTGTCTGGTATCGTCTGACAGGGCTGTCCACTTGGGAGACATCTTTCCAGGATGCCAGTTCTCTTACAGGTGCCAGGAGGGCAGAACGTAAGCTGACAAGTGATTGTCTTTCTCAGCAGAGCCACCAGTGAGCCTCAGACTCTTGGGCTTCTCCCTAAGGGACTGAGGTTCAGATCTTTGGCCCAGGACTCACCTTAGCCCCCGAGGCCAGGCCTCTGGGAAGGGGCGGGGTGTCAGCTCCTGAGCCACCTCAGCCCAGCTGCTCAGTCTTGCCTCAAATGCCTGCTCAAGAGGAAAGTGGGAGCTTCAAACCTCATCAGCCTCGGGAAAAGTACTGGCTGACCTCATCTCATCAACGTGTTCTTGATGAGCGTCAGAAACTTCGGAGAGCTGCCTGTGCGAAGCGGATGAGGAAGAATACAGAAGAGGACGCTGACCCCAAAAGTCAGGGCAGCACACTCCAGGCCAGGAGAAGTGCGCAGGCTGGCCCACTGTGGGTCCCGAAGGAGCACTGAGTGATCTGCACCAGCTCCGAGGGGCTGTGTGTAACTTGAGCCTGGCCTGGGGTAAAGGAAAACCCTGAGGCTTTGGGCAGAGTGTATTCAAAGTCCTGAACCTTCCGCCTTGCTTGCAGGTGACGTTTGTGGGAAAAGAGCAGCTCTCTGGAATTCACACTGCGGTGACCACCAGTCAGGCCTTCTGCCGGGTCACCTTGGGCAACTCAATTCTCCTTTCTGAGCCGGAGTTTCCAGTTCTCTCGTTTTGAAAACGGGACAGCAAGTTCTGCTCTGCCTGTCCCAGGGGCGCCATGAAGCCCATGCTAGTGCTGCTCGTGATATTAATCCTACTTGTCACAGCAACTGCAGCCGCTCTGGTGGCATAAGCCCGCGTGGCTCTCCTGTCTCTGTGGATGGTCTTCTGTGCCGTGTTGACATTCTTATGGAAGCCCGGGGAGGTGGGTCCTGTCACTTTACCCATCTGACAGTTGAAGAAACTCAGGCACGGAAAGGTCAGACAGCTTCTCTGAGGTCGCGCAGCAAATGCCAGTCGAGTCAGGAATGGAACTCAGCCCCGACTGACTCACCAGCGGCACTTGGCCACCAGGAGACACTGCTCTGTGATGTTAAATGATTTTTCAGTGAACTTTAAATCACTCTATGAATGGAGATACACACACACACACACAGGGTCCCGCAGAAGTAAGGTCTACTTGAGTGTGGTTGGTAGGCTAATAAAATGGGTGTAATAATTTATAGTTTTAATTTGAATATTTCACCTAAAATGTCATATGGTGTGCTTGAGTGTGATATTGCTATGTCACAGAATCACATGCTTATGATTTTGTAATGAAAGAGCTTGTAATAAAAACTAGGGGCGTTACTTGTGCCGGACCCCTGTGCACAGTGGCCAGGCCCCAGCTTGCTCTCCTAGCTGCCAGCTGATCGCAGAGAAGCCTAACTCCTCACACCTCACCTGCCTCCCTGTTGCCATCTTGCCCTGCACGGGCTCATCTTTTCTCTGTTTCTCCTCCCTTGCATTATGAAAATGAGAAGCAGCTGTGAGCTCTGCCGATCGCAAATGGGAGTGTGAGTGTGGCTACCTCTGCTAACAGCTAATTCATTACCAGACAGCGGACAGTTTCCGCTGTGCTGTTACAATCTATTTGGCTGCCAGGTGCCACATGGAATCAACAACAATTTGCTCTGCGGTCAGGTCCGGGTGGTGTTTGCATTCAGACAGGGACGCTCTTCCCTGGGCCCCGGAGGGGCTCCCAGGCTGGTGAGAAGCCATTCTCCTGGGCAGAAAATGCTCTGCACATGGGAGACAGAGACTGGAGGGTATGTCTGGGCTTGGGAGGGACTCAGACTAGCCTCATGTGCCTTTCAAGAATTATTCAGCAGACATGCACAGAGCATTCACAATGTGCCAGGTAGTGTGCCAAGAGGCAGGGATGCAATGGTGATAAAACAGGCAGAATCACTGCTCTTGTTTGGACTGGGAAAAAGGCACACAAGTTAACAGGTAAATAATGGATGTAATTTCGCATTATAATCGAGGGCAAGAAGAAAATAAAACTGGGCAGGGATGGATCCTTTCGTTAAGAAAGGACCTGGCGCAAGATGGGATATTTGAGCTGGGATGCAAGAATCAGTTCTGGGGTGATATTAAGGAAGAACATTCTAGGCAGAGGAAGTTTCAAGTGCAAATGTTTTGTAGGTGGGTGCAAGTGGGGAAGGTTCAAAAAATAGAAATGAGGTCCAAATAGTTGGGTCATCGGGACAAATCACAGAGAGCCTCATGGTCTTGGCTCTCTGGTCATGGCCATGGTCTTGTCTGGGCACCTCCTCTTTGAAGGATCCTTGGGGGCCCAGCTAACCAAGGTGGGGCTGCCCTCTGTGCATTCATTATGTCTCTGAAGCCTGACTCTGACTCTCTCCAAAGCTATGATCATGTCTTACTCTTTCTGCACCTTTCCAATCAAAACTTACTCAGTCCTGGACACACAGCAGAGTCTAAGGACAGCCTGATCAGTGTAAGGTGTAGCTTAAGAAAGATGTTGGTGACCACAGAGACATATTTCACTTATACCCAAAGAAGGAATTTTTTTTATATTAAGCAAAAAGATGGACTGCCTCAGTAGGGACTGAGCACCCTGTTACCAGAGGTATATAAACAGAAGATGAAAGATCAGTTGGCAGAAAATTATTAGATAGAGGTGGCAGTAGTAGTTACAGTTGTAATAATAGTAATATTCCTATGTATCAACCAGTCTACATATGCCAGGCACTTGATGTGTATGATCTCATCTAATGCTCCTAATAACTCTGTAAGGAAGTATTCTTCTTCTCCACACATCTCAGTCCTGGAGACTGAAACGCTGGTAGTTTAAGTCCTGTGTGCCTGGGGTCACATTGTAAGTGGCAAGGTTCAGATTAGAAGTCCATATTTTGAAACCCTCTCAACAAAAACTGATTCGAATCCATATTTTGACCCTATATATCGCGGTATTTTATTTCTATTCTGAGCTTCCTTGTAGGGTATATGTGAGGTATGTCACTGCCTTACAGCTTTTGCAGGCTCCTCGCGCGTATTAGGTAATAATATAAGGCAGACTTGTAGAATTTAATCTAATAGAATGTGTGGGGAATATGAGTGAAAGGCTATTTTTCCACCAGCAAAATCATTTCCAGAGATCTGGTTGTGGTTCCCTGTCCTACCCCCTTCTCTTCACTTTATTTGAGCAATATGTTAGCTGCCAAAAGCAAAGGTTAAACCATGCCAATGAAGGAGTAAAAATAAAACTTCACCAGCCGAGGAACCTGATGCTTCCATCACCTGCTTTCACTTTTTAAATGAGGCCACGGCTCTCTGGAAGCTGAGACACACATTTCTTGAGAAGAGGTAAAGGGATTTTAAGAATGGAAAATGGACTTCTGGCATGAAAACGAATGCATCCAGAGTTCGGTCAATGCAAAGCTCCCTGCCCTCCCCAGCCTGCCCAAGTGCCATCTCTTCCTTGTAGCTTTCTTTCCAAGACACCATCTCCCCCCACACCTCGGTCCCTCTATGACCTCTTCCATCCCAGAAGACACATTTCCGTTCTAACTGCCAGCCTGAGTGCTTACGCTGGACTACATGGTGAGCACCCCAGTGCCTGGCCTCTCTGTGCATTTGCCTGCGACCCCTGGTGAAGGTCATGGACTTAGTCTACAGCTGTAAGGAATCTGTAAGGTCACCTCAGACAATATTCTGTGAAATCTTTCAAAGAGGAACATTAGATGCCGGGGGTTCATGTCACTGGACACACATTGGGGAAAAAAAAGTGGTAAAAAGTCAGTGTCGTAATGTTTAAGATGTCAATAATGATACTAACAACCATTATTAATGTTTTCTAAAGTCTTAGGAAAAGACTTTAAAAAGTCTAGAATCTTCCAGGTCCTAGGCTGAGTGTTCTTAAAAATTGTCTGACTTAGTCCTTCCCATACTGGGGACTATTTTTTCCTCATTAGCCAGATGAAGCTAAGGAGGTTGCTTAAGGTCACACGGCTAGTGAGGATGGAAAGCTGGTATCTGACCGCAGGCACTGACCCTAGAGTCTACTTCCAGCACAGAAAACGCCAGAGGTCGAGGGTCCCAAATCCAAATGCTCACAGGGACTGCACTGATAATGAGACTGATGAACCCAAAGGGTGTCATAAAAACAAGGGTAATGATAAATGAGAGACACACAAGACAGCCTTTGTGTTGGAGAGACTAAGGCAGTGCCATGGGGACCACAGGAACCGGAGAACACACATCTCAACTAAATGGGGGCAGTCACTACTGGCCTCCAGCCTCCTGGGGCCGTATATGAATGCCTAACCTTCTGGTTTTTCAAGGGAAGATGAAAACCTAATTTTTATCTTAAAGTATTTAACTGTTTAATGTTGGCAAGCGATTCAAATTTTTCTGAAACATTTTGCCAGCGGAACAAAATACACCCAACTTCACGTCACTTTTGATTTTACCCAGCCCCTTCATCTCCTACCTGGGCAAACGAGGGCCCAGGGAAGGAAAGAGACTTGCCGGTGATCATGCTGCAAAGCAGGGGCAAAGCTGCACCTAGGGCCCAGGGCTCTTTCACTGCCAAGTGCTACTCGCTGATTCCAAATGATAGATGAACTCCCTTTACTCCGACCTCCGGCTGTGCCCGCATGTCTCTATCTCTGATGCCCAGGAAATTTTAAATTCAGTTCCTTCTGAGCCCTCTCATGTTTTTCCAGGTGTTAACTGGGGACTTGTCCTTCACTGAGGGGGGAGATGATGTTGTGCGCTGAGGCACTGGTGGGGAAATTAACTAAGGCTTTCTTTCCCACTGCTTTATCTTGGCAGTCACACCAAGAGTCCGTAGCCGCGTTCTCTCAGCACAGATGGCTGGAGTTCTCTTGCTGGCCATGAGATTGGACACACAGAATGTTCCTCTTACTTTTTTGGTCACAGAGACCAGTTTGCAGCCATTTGTAGTGAGAGCTCTGGTAGGAGATGCCCAGCTCAGCCTTTTTTCCCTAGCAGTTTGTCTTGGGTTCAGAGTCTGCTGTTTCCGGCCATGGGTTTACAGAGTCCCAAGAAGAAGGCCCTGCCCGGATGGAGATATAAAGACAAAATTTACTCCATGAAATAGCAATTCTGGAGAGTACGTGATTCAGACACCAATCATCTGAGTGCAAACTCAGGTGCCTGTCACGACCCAGGTTCTTTACGTTCTTTATCTCTAGGTCGCCTGTGAGGTGGGTGGCATAACTCCTTGACAGATGGTGCCTTGACTTGGCTCAGAAAAGTATTTCTGGAGTTGAAAGGAAGAGAGATTCTTAGGGATTCCCCTCAGGGAAGCCTTTCCAAAAGGGTTGGGAATGCAGCAACGTACAAGATTTCTATAAGCGAGGGAGAGGGGAAAAGGGGGGCCCAGGCTTAATGAACAAAACCTTTTTTCTTTTTAATAACGTTTTGAGTTTGGATCAGCCTTGTTTTTTCAAAACGCCTTCCCAAAGTCTGTTGGACAGCCAGAACCATGCTGTGCAGGAAGGAGCTCTAAAAGGCAGCCCTGCTCTCTGGTGTGTGCCTGAGAAAGGCCAGGAGGCTTTGGGCTGCCGGGGCGGAAACTGCCTCTCCCACGTGCTGCTGAAACAGTGGGTCTGGTGAACTCATGCTGAGGTGCGGGGGAGGAGCGCAGGGTGACAAGGGAACACACTCTCCTAAGGAGGTGCGCGTGGTGCATTTGTATCTTTGGGACTTGGGAGTAAGGTCCTCGAAGGCTCTCGGGAATGAAAAGCCTTCAGGTGGGATTCCAGAAGGGAAGGCTGGCTTGTGAAAGAGGGAGTTTGCGGGGGTGGGGGGTGTTTCTTCCCTCTCCTCTGCCAGTGGAAGAGCCATTTGGGGCAGGAGCCAGCAGGGCCCACCTTGAAGGAAGGGGTCTCCCAGGAGAAGGTGAGGAACCTGCCTCTGTCTGAGAGAAGCTGCTCCCACTCCAGGCCATAGCTGAGTCTCTGCTTACCTTTCCCCCCTCTTCTTGCCTGAAGTCTATTTCGGCAAGAGCAGGGTACCTGGGGCCCTCGGTCTCCTGGTTCTTTTCCCCCAAATGGGAAAGTTGTCTTCCCCCAGCTAACCATGGGAAGGAGATTTGGGGAACCACACTGAAGGCAGACCGCTGACCATGATGGAATGATTTAGTTTGGTAGATGGTCATCCAGAGAGCCCTTGGCCACACTCTAGTTTATCTGCTTCCCCTGTGTGGCCACGTAAGTCCTAACAGGCAGCTTCACACAGGGTTTCTCCCACACACAGGTCATTAGAATTGACCTGACCTGGCAAATATGGCCTTTCTCCCCTTTAAAGGAAGCCTGGAGCAGAGGGAGACCACCTGGGGATATCAAGGAGAGCTCCAGACTTAGAGATGGGAGACCCAGTTTACATCTGCGGCTGCTACTTACTAGCTTGACCTTGAGAAAGCCCTTTCTCTTTTTTCTTATTTCTACTTCTTAATGTGTAAAATGTGAGTGGGATCAGAGCCTTTCAGCTCTAAAGTCCCAGATCATGTCACTCCCCCTCTCTAAAGCCTTCTGATGCCCTCTTCCTGCAGGGAGCCAACCCTTCCACAGGGCCCTCATGCCCCAGTGGAATGCGGCCTCTGCAGCTCCACCCCACCCACACTTCACCTTGTCACCTGCCAGCTCCTCTTCACCCCTCAGCCCTCTGCTTCAGCGTCCCTTCCTCGGAGAGCCTTGACTCCCCTGCCCAGGCAAAGTTCTTCTTCATATTAGCTAATAAGCCCCACATACTTCTCCTTGGAAGCACTCACAACAATGCAAATTAACAATTGCTTATATAATTACTGGCCTATCATCTTTCTCTACCCAATAGTAAGCTCAACTAAGTTACAAACCATGTCTGTCTCCTGCACAACTGTATTTCCAGCATTAGAACCACAAGATGTAGAGACACAAGGCATTCAGTGATTACTTTTCAAAATTAGAAAGACTGTGTGTGGTAAGTAAACCCCTCTGGCTTCAGCATTAACAAGGGGAAAGGAATATAGTCCTTCTGGGCGTAAAAAAGTCCATTGGCCAAACTCTTGCTTTCCTGGCCTGAAGAAAAAATGGAATATCTTAAGTGCTCCATATTTACCTTTATCTTAGATGGGATGGCACACCTGATATGTTGGTGTAATAGAGAGTTGATTCACCTGGGTGTGCAATGAAAATAGAGAGATGCTGATGGGCGAAACGTGCTCCTTTTGCCTCACTGAAGATTCTGCCCACGTAGCCAGGCAGGATTAAGCAGGTTACTAAAATAGTAATGAGAGAGTCAGGGGAGTGATGAATCAGAAATGCAGCCACGAGGGTAGCGACGGGCAATTCATTTTTATCGTGTATTTATTAAGCATCTACTACTGATTGCAATGTCATGTTTTGCTTCATGTTGTTGATATAAAGCTAGTGAAAGTATTTAATAACTAATGTTCAGAGGTGTTAAGTTATTTGTCCAAATTACATAAGTCTTAACTAGAAGGACTGAAATTTGAATCCAGGTTGGTCTAAAATTCGAGTCTTTCTCTTAACCTCTGGGGTATATGCCTTTGTTACCCCCCCCAAAAAAAAGTGATCTGGGGCTTTGAGGGGTTTATAATCTGGTGAGTGTTGCACCTAATTCACTGTTAATTCAAGATGTCTGCATTCTTGCTTGGTCCTACGCGTGACAATGAGGCAAACTTTGATAAGACAGCTGGCTAAACACAGAAGTGGACAGTTTATGACGTGAATCTGAGAGAGAGCACTTGGTGGTAAGAGCAATTTCAAAACTGAGGACCCAAAGGGCCTACTTCTCCGTCTTGATATATGCCTGTATCAAGTTCACTTCTTCTCCCCTTGCCTGGTTTCTCCATTAGTAAAATGGGGGCCATTCTCTATTCCTAAGAACTAACACACCCAGTGGAAATGCAACCTTTGAGGCTTTGTTCTGGATCCTTAGATTCTAGAGCCTAGAATCTGACCAGCTCTCTCCCCGCCTGAATAACTTCCTGTAGGTCTTCGCACTGACAACCATTAGAGGCTGGTGTCCCAGGGATTTCCTTCTAAGGTGATATGCCCAGAGTGGTTAAGTCCCTGTTTAGGATTAGGACTTAAGCCAGGGAGGAACTAGAATCCTCCACCTTGCCTCTGGCTTCCGGTCCAGCACCTCACAGCCCAGCCGTCTGCATGCCTGCAGTGGGGGAGAAGAACTCCACGGGGGTCCAGAATGTCCCACCACATTTGCCTTTGATTTGGGAGTGCTCAGGCGGCAGGCTGACAGTGTGGCAGGTTCCCTTCCACCCACCACCTCACCCAGCAGGCGTCGCCTTAACGTGCCCCTCATCCAGCCACAATCACCCATTTATTTGCCCACAGGATAGATGATTAATGCACTTATAACCACTCATTCTGCCTTACGTTGTAGTAACTTATGGAGGGCTTTCCCACTCATTATTCCATTAATTCTCACTGCAGTTGCTGTGGTAATGCCCATTTCAAAATGAGAGCTCTCTGAGACTTAGAGTAGAAAAACTTGCCCAAAGTTACCCATCTTAAAAAAAAAAAAATGCACAGCTAGAAATAGAGCCAAGTTCTGCCAAACTCCAGAGTGTGCGGACTGATCAGAGAGACCCACTGCCCCCAGGTCAAGGTGTTCCTACACTTGCTTTGTGCAGGGAGTCCTCCAAAGTCAAGGTTTGAGGACTACCCTGATGCTTGCCTTGGAAAATCTGCCTAACCTTATTTTGTTCTACAACAGTCAAGAGAAGACAATCACTCCTTTTCTCTCTGTGCCTCTGCTCCTGGTTTTTTCTGAGAAGTTTAAGGTCCAAGGGGTATAATTAGCAGGCCAGCCTGTCTTGGAAAACAGTCAGATTATTTGACTTCAGTATTTGATGCCAAGTGAAGGTTTAGCCGAAAGACTGGCTCATCAATGCCCCTTTGGGGAGAAGGAGCTGTGAACCAGCCTGGATCTTTCGGCAGATACTAGGGGGAAGAAAAGTCCTCAGAAATTCAAGCTGAAAAAATGACTAGGGAAAGTAAAATGGCCAACCCAAACAGTAAGCACCTCAGTAAATCCTGACGAGAGCAACCTGAAAAATCTCGGATGTTCAGTTTCATTTCATAAATTCCTTTAGTAATGATATGAATAAAGATTTCTAGTCTGGAAATGTAACGGGTAAATATGCAGATGGTAATGTATCGGTAAATGATAATGTGTTGTCATTTGCTCATGAAAAGACAGTGTCAAGTTGTGGAGTAAGCACTTGACTGACATCCAAAGGTCTTGGTGCCAGCCTCAGGATCATCGCCACTGGCTGTGTGACCCTGGGCAAGCCCTGTGCTCTTTTGAGTGCCTACAAAACAGTATTGTAACTCCCCACACTGATGCACCTGCCTGTCTTAAACAAGGGGTCATATAAATGGCCTGACATCTCTGGGATACACAGCAATGTCCTTTGCTGAAGAGGCACATCTGAAAAAGCTTATTCAACATAGTAACATGCTTTCACAGTTAGAACCTGATTACATTTATTATGGTTTTTTAATACTTAGAAATGAAGTTTCAAGAAATCTTTCTGTCTAAGCAGATGGTACATTCTACATGAACCAAAAAATTTCTCCACTGGGTCCATACATCCTCATAATGGAGTATATAAAAATCTCCACGGGATGGACTGTGGCACACGGATTTTACATTCTAAAGAGGCAAAGGCCATTCTTCTTGGGTTGTTAGGATCAGGTGTGGGAGTGGATATGAAAATACTCTCTAAATCTAGAATGTTGGATATGTATACAGAGTAACACTACCATCTCCCACCACTGTTCATTTAAATGCATGTCTAAGACTTGGGATGGTCTTTTATCCCATCGGAGAGATGATCCAAGGTGGCCAGAGATGTGGCCTGTGTCTACTGAATAGAGCAAGTTAACTGACACATAAGGTGGATGGAAACCTATTACTTTAGATTTGTGAGCATCATTCTCCAGCCAATAGAACAAACAGGTGATAGACAAGAGCACAGATGATTCAATTTGTTGCAGAACATGTGTTTGGAAGGTAAGTAGTGTGAATATAAGCAGCTTTTACTTCTTGGTCTGAAGTTAGCCCTACCTATAAAGCGCCCATTCCCAATATTAAATAAGTATCAATAAATGTCAGCTGGTCATTTGTTGTTCATATCCAAATCCATGGCCATAGTTTTCATCCCCACTTTCTTCAGTCCCTCCTGTCTCAGTGATGGTGCTCTTGTCCACGGAGCCACTCAGGAAGACACAAGGAGTCTTTTGACTTCTTTTCTCTGTGTCCACGTCTTTGACCTGTCACCAAGTTTTTCATCTGTTACCCTCCCTACAGCCACAGCTGGCAGAACTGTCAGAAGCTCCTAACGGGCCTTGGTCTCTATGTTGTTCATGCTAACAAGTCTGTTTCCATCTCTGCTGTCAGAATCATCATCTTGAAACAGAGCTTTTGCTATGACACCTCTTGTCACACTCAAAGTAAAGTCCAGGCTTCACCTGGAACAACCAAAGTGCAACATTCAAGGCTTATCAGACTGTGGCCCTGCCCCATCACGTCTGTCCTTCCACTTGCCTCCTGAGCCCTACCGCAAACCCACGTCCCTGTCCTAAACGAGGGCCAGGCCCCTTCCTTTACTCTCCTGCTTCTGCACGTCAGGTCAAGCTACTCAGTTTACTGGCAATGCCTTTCTGTTCTCTTCTTCGCCCTTTCCTCTCTCCACTTAAGGCTTCTTTTAAGTACACTTGGCACACAATGCTATATTAGTTCCAGGTATGCAATATAATGGTGCAACATTCACATGCTTTCCAGCTTGATCACCACCCCAGGTCTGTCACCACACAATCTATCTTTTAATCAGCTCTCAGGGCCAAGTTTAGACCTAATCCCCATCCTAAACTTTCCTACTACCACGGCCCCACAAGAATTAGCCTCCCTCCATTTTATCCCTCATTATTCTACCCTTCGTTAATTATCATGATTTGCATACATGGTTGTCTGCCCCCTTAGACTGACAGCTCCTTTGAAGAAAAGGGCCTTATCATGCTCATTGCGGACCTTCTTCCTCTCGCCCCTTTCCACCCCACCCCTCCCCAGCCCAGGCATCTAAGTGCAATGCATGTCACACAACAGTCACCCTAGTAGAGTTTATTGAAGAGAATCCATTAATTGGCACTCTGTTTCTTAAGCAATGACTCTTGGAATCCTGAGCAAAAATTTCAACTAAAATGATGTTGAAGAAAAGCCTTAACTTTTGTGCTCATAGTACTTTTAGAAACATTTTGCTTCATTTTATTATTCCACCCACCTCTGCTAATCTTTTTACTAACTTGAGGCTGCGAAGAAAAGGGAGCAGACTTATTTTTCTAACTCTTCAAAGTTTCCAGTCAATCCTCTCTTCTCCTTGCTATTGGCAGTGCCTTCCTTGAGTCAGGTCACCTTTGTGGATAACTGCAAGGGTCCTGAGATCAGATTATCTGGATGTTAATACTAGTGGTGCTAATAGACCTCAGATGAGTTAATTACCCTCTCTAGGCCTCAGTTTCCTCAACCATAAAATGAAAATTTCAATGTACCTATTTTGGAGAGAGACTCCATAGGCCTGATTGGTAGGCAGGACACCCTGGCAAAATACAGCAATGGGACATCTTGGGAACCAGGTGCTCTCCAAACCTTCTGATGAGACCTGCTGTCCCCTTCCCATCCCATACAGTGTGTGTAAGTGGATTATAAACAGGATGAAGGAAAAGATAATGTGTGTTCCACTCTGCCTGGCTGGCTGCTGATACCTCAGAGGAGTATAACGAGCTTAGAAAAGCAACCCCCAGCTCTGGGGTTGTGCAGCATCCCAGAGGCCTGCCCCTGCACATCAAGGCCCTGTGGAAAACTAGCGCTCTCTCCCCCGCAGGCCTGCCTAGTGAAGGCCCCATGGAGCCCCGGCAGGCAGCAGACAGCATTCTCCATTCTCCACATGCCCCTTGCTCTTCCTCTCCCTCTCTGCCTCCGTGGCCTCCCAGTCATGCTTTCGTGTGTCTCTGCTCTCCATATCTCATCGTCTGGGTTCCTCTCTGCGCTGCTGCTGCAAGGTATTGTCTGTGATGACTTTAGTGTGAAAGGTGGTTCACAGAAATAAATTGCATTGTGTTTTAGGTCTGTGGCAGTCTACCTCCATAATCATGTCTATAAGGGACTTCATAATAGCTTGAGGGCCTTGGTGTCAGAACCAGGGACTCCGGTAGTTTCAAAATAGATAAATGCTGCCACCAAATGCACATTCAACGGGTACAGTGGTGGGTGAGAGGTGAGGATGGAGTGCGGTGTAGGAACCAGCCACACATCCAGGCTTTTTATGAGCGGGCTAATAGAAATCAAAGGATGAGAGGTTGGTTGGTTGTTTTATTTTGTTTCCTTAATAAACACTGGAAAGCTGAGGGTATAAACACTTAATAAACACCTAACCTAGCCTCAGCTAACATCCTGGGTTCTCACCAGCTCTGTGATTTAATGAGAGAAGCTGAGAAGAGAGAAGAGACAGTGATAGGCAAGGAGCCACTGGGCCAGGCTCTGGGAAGTCTGAGGCATTGATCTGTTTTCATCCACATCCACTGGGATGAAGGATGGCGAGGACAGGACCACGGGTATCAGAAGGAATGCAACAATGGCGGGTGGGTGTTGACAGGAAAGAAAGGAGGGGAGCAGGGGGAATGGTTCTTCCTTGAGCACATTATCCAGAGGCGGCCCCACTCCCGTGGCATTTTTAAACAGTCTTATTGATATATAATTTACATACCATAAAGCTCACCCATTTAAAGTGTATACCCCATGACATTTGAAGGCGACAGATTGTGACTATGGCAAAAACATGCAGAGGAAGCAGTACAAATCAAAGAACATGAGATGAGTAGAGAAGATTGTCAAAGCGATGTGCTTTTTTTATGTGTCTGTTCTCCCTGCAACTAACAGTTCAGTCCTTACCCCACCCTCCACCTCCTTCTGGTCTGGACTTGCCAGAGAATCACCCCACAATGAATACTGCTGTGGCCCTCAATTCTTCCCCAGTTTCCCCAGTCAGTTATCATCTCATGAGTTTTGCTTGGATCGCTGTTCCCTAAGCTTCAGCCCTTCTTCTGTCTTCATATCTTTATCATATCCGTGCATTTACTTTCTTCTTTAAATATAATTACATTTTAATCTAATTATCTTATTTTAAAATGAAATGTAACTGCTACAAATAGAAAAACCAGTAGCATCTACCCTTAATATGGGAGCTATAAAAATAAAATAAAACAATACCACATTCTACCATATATGATTGCTTACAGAGAGTTTTGAGCCCGACTTACTTTTTTTGTTTGTTCATTTAAAATAAAAAGAAACGGTATAATGTGAAGGTTAATAATTGCTAGAGAAGTCTTCAAGATAGCACACACAAAAAAAAATTTCTTTTTTACTTTGAAGGTTTAAAAAGAAATTAAAAATGGGCATCCTTAGTCATTGCAAGTCAGTTCTTTAATGCCATCCCCACTCTGGGGAATCCCACCTTCCACATCTGGGTTCTACGCCTACCGGTAAAATTAAATTGCTGTAGGACCATTTCTCCTGCCTGAGCCTCACTTTGCACATCTGTGAAATGAGTATGATAAGTTGAGGTAGAAAATTTTTTAAACCTGAGTTTCTCAAATGTTGTCCATGTACCACCTGCGCCTGAGCTATCTATGTATGTGCCTGTCAGAAAATACTAAACTAGAATCTCTGGGCATTTGCAGTTTAATTATCACTCATCCAGTTGATAATGGGGTATATTAAGGTTCAAGACCATTGCCTTAAATCCTGTGTGGACCACTGAAGTGTAGAAATGAACTATGAATAGGAATCAAGAGGTCTGAGTTCTTGGCCCAGCCTACAGTGTAAGCTCAGGCCCATAGCTCTCCTTTAGCTCCGCATTTGAACAATGAGGAGGTCAGGCAGGAAAGGTTCCAGGTCCCTTCAACTCTGCAAATATGATGTTGGATCGCTCTGTTCAACGTTTGCTCTGAAAATCAATGCTGAACCCAGGTGCACGGGAGGCTGACGGTGGAGGCGGTGAGATGACAGCAGTGGTTTGCAGGATGCTCATTTCCCCAGTGGAAAGCCAGCCATGCCCATGGGGAGGAGCCAGCACCGCCTCCGCCCACCTTGCTTTAACAGTACACACCCTCCAGCAACCAGCCCACCCAGGTAGACATCTGCAAAAACACTTAAGTGAGACCTCTTGCTAGGTTGGATCAGGCCCTGCTAGAGGGGAAAGAAGAAGAAAAGAGTTCTGTGAATGCCAAGAGAGCAGGAAGGAAACTACAGCCAGATGCAACCAGCTTGGATTAACTCTTCACATCCTTGTGTTATCCCAGTTTGGGACCTGAATCTGTAATGCCACATCCATTTTTCTAACACTGTCGTTCTTTGGTGAAATACTTATGTCCATCATCTAGAGACTAGAAAACCAAACATCTCAACCCGATCTTTCTGGCCCCTCGGATCATTATTGGCCTGACCTCTCTGCCGTGAGCCTGTGATTGACCAACCGGTTCACTGATCGGCTGATTAGTACATCCACCAATTATTTTTTAAACATTCACTCTGTGTCAAGCTCTGTATTGACTACTAAGATTACCATCAATGAACTGGCATAAACATGATCCTTAGTTCCTCCTTCTCTTCAGCACAGCCCACTCTGTCCTGGGCCACCCAACCCTTCCTGCTGGTGATGAAGTCTTGGACCTAAACCCACTATACCCCAGGTTTCACCTGCAGTGTCTATTTCAATGTCCTTGGCATTCAGGCAGAGGCATTACGAGACCTTTGATCATCTGGAAGAGTATCCAAAAAATAAACTCATATTTTCTAATCCAAGAGCTAGAACCTCCAAAAGTCAAAAATTATATGTTTCCCCTGCACTTTTTTATACATTTATACTGAGAGATATCCCAATGCTCTCTTTTCCTGCACATTACTAAACAACTGTGGAATCTGCATGGACTACAATTCTTCCTTATTATTGAAGGACTGCCTAGGATCAGGAATTGTCATGTTGCGGCGACAGACTTCCTTCAGATATATTATGAATGGCACCCCACTGAGAATGGCTTGATGGCAGCTGACAGGGTTCGGCAAAGCATTCTTCATTAATGATAGACCGAAGCCACCACTTTGCCCAGAGTAGAGTCTTCACGAGTGAGCGGCACTGGAGGAAACAACTCAGGCGGCAGACCGGGGTTTGCAGGGAACCGTGGGCCCAGAGCCAGCCTTGGCCATTTGCTAGCAGCTGCGGCTACCTCCATGTCACCTTCCCAGATCCACCTCAAGGCATTTCCTCTACAAAACCTTCCTCGACCACACTCCCCTTCCCCCAGTCCAGTCAGGTGGCCCTCCTGTGTGCTTACGTAGCACCTTTCTGGGGTATTTTTTTCAGTCTTCACACTATGACATAATAGTTACATAAATATTTCCCTTTCTCACTAAATTATGTGAGTACAGTATAGTGATTAAGATCAAGGACATTATAATCAAGCAGACATGGTTGCAATTCATAGTTCTGCCGTCTTCTATGGGAAATAATGGTCATTTCACAGAGCTTTTGTAAGGATTACGAATATATATATGTAGCTATATATGTATGTATGTATGTATGTATATGTATATATAGCTCTGTGTGTGTGTGTGTGTGTGTGTGTGTATAGTACAGAGTATAGTTCACAGCTAATAAGTCTGTTGCCTCTTATTTTAGTCTTTAGTTTGTAGGCACGGCCCCTTACACAGTGCCAGGCACATATTGGCAGAGGCAACAGCGGTAGTCATGGCAATAACGGTGATGATGCTGGTGTGGCCGGCACAGCGGTGGTGATGGTGGCAATATTGCGATGGTGAGGGGAGCGACACTGTAATGGTGGCAACGGTAGCGCTATAACGGTGATAGCGATGACATGGCAGCAGTGCTCGGGCCAGCGAGGGGGCTGTGACGGCGGTGGTGAAAGAGGTAGTGATGATGATGGTAAGTGAGCCCACCAAAATCAGCAGCTAAGACACACTGAGAGCTCGCTGGACTCCAGGCATTGTGTTCGAAGTGCCAGCATGTATCTCACTCCGTCCTCTTGACATACTTCCAGATACTACCAGTACCCTCACCTTCCCCATGAATGAACTGAGGTTTCAGAAGCTGGGTAATTTGCCTGTGATCCTACATTTGAGAAACTAAGACCAAGTCACATTTTGACACAGGCTATGTGACATTGCCACATACATGTAAAGCATTAAATTGTTGGTTATTTGAATGAGGAAAGAAAGAAGAAGGGGAGAAATTGACCTTATTTCTAGTTTTAAGATTCCTTTTCTGAAAATGGAGATAATAATCTTAGCTTTTATGAAAATCATATGAGATAAAGGAAGTCAAGACCAAATCAGCAGCAACAGCTTCCTAATTACTCAGCCACTCATTCATTCACCAAATATGTGGCTCTAGGCACTGGGAATACAGTGAGAAAAACAGACTCAAGTGCCTGCCCCGACAACAATACTGTATTATAAACTTTGGCGTTGCTAAGAGACTAGATTCTTAATTATTCCCACTACAAAAAAGAAATGATACTTATGTGACCTAGTAGAGGTATTAGCTAACATTACAGTGGTAATCATACTGCAATATGTACAATAAACGCATCAAATCAATACTTCGTAGGCCTTAAACTTACACAATATTATATGTCAAATATAACCTCAATAAAAATTAATTAATTAATCAGAGTGTCTGCCCTCTGGAGCTCTTAGTCTAATGAATAGTGCTACAGGGGGAAATAAAGCATGGGGGGGAAGCTAGAGGGTGTGAGTGGGGGGTGTCACCCTTTTAAACAGGACAGTCAAGGTGGGTCTCTGATAAGGTAACAACATTAGAGCAAGGCCTGAGGGCAGTGAATCAGGGAGATGTGCAGGGTCTGGGGAAGAGTGTTCTATATCCCACAAGACAGCTTAAAAGTAAAATTAGGAATATTCAGAAGCAATTAGGTCACTGGGATGTGAATGCTGGGAATGAGCTAATACAGGACCCCAAGGTCTGCCAATGGAAGAATAGAGAGCCAAGTTCAGTATTTTCCTGATATCCTCCCTTAACACTGTTACTTCATCAAGTTATGATGTCCTGGAGGGGCGAGGCCATTATCCAGAAGCATGGTTCCCCTGGCAACAGGCAATGGGCTAGAGGGAAGTAGCTTCTACTCACCACTCATCCATCCCTGGGCAAGATACCACCAGAGAAGTCATCCATGCTTGTGGCCTCCTCACTCCTCCCAGGTGGGAAAGACAAAGTCAAAGTCAGAGGCTCTCACCACATTGAAAGGAAAAGGATTTGTTGATCCCTGCTCCACAGGGGTCTATAATGAGAGCAGCACTGTTTATTAAAATCTATAAAGATCTAAGATGAAGCTAGATGAGCATTATTCAGATTTGGGGACGATGCCCTACTACGTAGAATTGCAAACACAGGAGAAGATGATGAAAGAAATTACCAACCAGATTGGACTGTAGTACTTAGAGGAATAGGTAAACAGTCAGAAGAAGATTTAATTTAGATAAATCTAAGGCAGGAGACCCGGGAGGTTCCAGGGCCAGGGGAAAGCAGAGTGGAAAAAATAGCAAAGCGTTCTGAGACTGTGGCCAGCATATTGATAAAGCTAGAGGAGATGAGAAATTTATTACTGAAACATGTGACTTCTGCTTAAAATCCAGAGAGTAAAGGGATAGTTAGTGGAATGGAGAATCAGACTAGGAGCCTAAAGGCTGGAGTTCAAGTTGCCTAGGAACTGATTCTGTGACTGGGGGAAGCCCTTAGCTTCCTCTTCTATAAAGATCTATAATGTGGAGGTCAGCCCCAAATCCTTGGGCCTTTATGCTTAAAGAGGGTGTCATGACAGCTGAGGAGACCCTGAATCTACCCCACTCCATCTCGGCAGACCTTGATGGACAAACTAAAAGACACAGAAGCCCCATGTAAGGACATTCATCTGAGCGATGGATCAAAGGTCCAGGCAGCCTCAGGCACACTGAGACATTTCAAGGCTGCAAAATTGAGGAAGGGTAACACGATAGTTCAGTTTAACTAGGTTTCTCCAGGTAGTGCAGAGAAAATGGATAGGAAGGTTTAGTTAAATTGGTTGAGGGTGTTTGTAATGATGGTTGCATTAAGTAAGACAAACTATAGGCTGGGTGTTTTTCAGGACTGCAGTGAAGTTGGGGTGACGTCAAGATGGTGTGGCAGTGTAGGAGATAGGAATGCTTGAACTCCACTGCGGGCCATAGCCACCTACCCATTTCAGGGAAACCTGCAAAGCACAGTATGCCACAGAGAGAACACCGGGCTCATCCTGCTTGCTCAGGTCCTGGCTCAGTTCATCACTACAGCAGCATGGGAGCTAGCTACACGCTAAGTTTGGCATACAGGGGTCAGCAAAGTTTTCTGTAATAGGCAAGGTGGTAAACAGGCTCTGGGGGCCATATGGTGTCTGCTGTAACTACTGAATTCTGTAGTCAGAAAGTAAAGCAGCCATACACAATCCATAAATGTATGGGCACAGCTGTACTCCAAGCAAAAGTTACTAACAAAGACAGGCAGGCAGATTCAGCCTGCACACCATGGCCTCCCTACCCCGTCTAATGCAGGATTATCCCACCGACCAGCAAATGTGTCCTCATCAGTATCCTGAAATCTGTCTGCTATCACGGATAACTCCTTCCTCCCAGAGAAGGGAGCGAAGGTACAACGGCATCACTTACTGAAGAACGGAATCACTCACTGAGACGTGTGTCGCTGGAAGTGCGTTTCAATGTGACACAAATCTCAGGCATTTAACCTGGCCATTGGCGTGTGAGGGTGAATTTGTAGGAGAATGTCAGATGCTTATATGATTGACATGTGTTGAGAGATTTCCTGTGGTGGGAAATCTTTGACTTCCTCCAACAAGGAAGAGTTGAAGAAATAGACACTCTAGTCTAGAGGAAAGATAATTGAGGAAACATCAGGGGAGAGAAAGAAAAAAGTCAAATGGGAGGAAGTCACCAGGAGCTCTATTACAGCAAGATTATGCATCTGGTGCTTTACATTTTATAAAATATTTTAGGAAGGGCTTTAATTTATATATCAGGAGGTGTCAGAGCCTTTCTCAAAGATGCTCCATATGTGAAGGGATTCAATAATAATTATTTAAATGATCATTTATGCTTATGATACTGTGGTTGTGACTAGTGCGGCAGTAGCTACCCCCTAGGCCACCGTGCCGAGGGCTCCACGCGCCACGGCCTTGGGAAGCAAGTATGAGAGGCATTTTACAGATGAAGAAACTGAAAGTCAGGCTTGATAGCTGACCCAGGGAAATGTAAATGCCAGGGCTGGGCCATGAACTCAGGTCTGACCCCACAACTGACACTCTGAGTCGCCGTATTGTCCTACTTCATGGCTCTGTCATTTCTTCACTAGCGGGTATGTTCAAGTGATGACTCAGCTTGGCCCAGTGACCGACAAGGATCCTTTAAACCAAGATTTTATTGTGGCTGAAGAGCAGGGAATAAATCATCAAAATTTGTCAGCAGAGGTCAAGAACAGAATGTAATCTCCATGAAGTCAATGTCCTTGTCTATTTTCGCTGTGTTGTCCTGAGCATTTATTTAGTTGTCTGATAAATATTTGGATCAATGAATCAATGCATGAACACTCCCAGTATTATTTTCTCTTTTTAATATTAAAAAAACTCCTGACCATCCTGCCCATGTCTCCGTGAGTTCATGGTCATGCCTCACACCCTCTCTCTTTCTATCACATGGTCCCATGCCCCGGGCACAGTAGGCTCTCAGTGAACATTAGCTAATGCTGAGCCATGAGAGTGGATTCTGATGATGCAAAGGGTTATGTAGCCCCAGAGAACCACCACCATTTTGCCCTCCCAGCTCCTATGACAGATGCCCTGCTTCCCTCTGTGAAGGTTGTAGCTCAGTCCTTTTCTCTCCTCTTTATGGATGCAGATTAGAAAGTAAATTGGAGAGGGATAAGCTTAAAATATATGCTCTGATGTATAAATGATATGTTGGCTGGATGTCTAGTGACTATAGTACTAACGATGAGTTATTTGTAACAGTTTAGAGCCACTGATGAAAATCTGGCAGGACTCTTACACAGTTCCAAGTGGCAGAGTTCAGGTCTTCGGTAGAGTTGAGGGTAACAGCTGAAAAGATGTTATCACAGGACTATCCAAAGAGAGAATGGGTTACAAATGAAGAACGAGCCCCTGGACCCCAGAGACGCTGAAGAAGAGGCAGCTGACAGAGAAATGAGAGAGGGCGGCTGTGCTGAGTGGAGGTCAGGCACGGTGACCACCAAAGCCCCTTAAAATATGAGCTTCTCGAACCTTAGACACTGCCCCCCCAATGCCTCAGTTTGCTGTGACATTGTCCTTTGTTTTCTATTCTTTTTTAACTTTTGTCAAAATGTACCTTATGTTGAATTTGTACTGCTCCTTGAGCAGACTGGGGCTGGCTGGTAACCACGGCACGATCCCAGTCAAAGGCAAACGTATTCATTCTTCCCCTGCACTAAGACTATAATTATTTTCATTTAACAAAGTTCATTCTATATCATACCACGTCAGCCCCTGTGTCCAGGAGAGAGAGCTACTATGATAATCACCCCATAAGAATTAGCTCAACACTTTCTTATGAGTCCTGGATTGTGCTGGAACAGCCTTAGGTGGGGCCCAGGAGTGTGTATTTTTTAAGTCTTCTTGATTCTGAATTCCCAAAATGAGACCTCATGATTTAACCTCCACAGCAGCCTGCAAGGTGAACTGTGTTATCTGCATTTTACTTGGAAGTAAACTGAGACCCAGAGAGCTCGAGTCGCTGTGATTAAAGTCACAGCAGTAGTTAGAAGCAGATTTGGGACTAAAATCCACAGTAGTTTTCTCCAGGTACAGAAATCTCTTTACCAGGTAACTTTTTGTAAGACAGGCTAACTTTAGGACTGAGGGTTTGACTGATTGTTCATTGGTTATGTGTAGAGTTTGTGTTGTAACTGTGATAAAAATGGTATTTTTTAAAATTATATGAGTGATACGTGTTTATTGTGGAAAACTATAAATCAGAGTAAGAAAAGGGACGGAAGAGGGGGTCAAAGCACTGTCATTGCACAGCTGAGACAGCACTGTTAATACGTTGGTACACAGCCTTTTAAGCTTGCTGTCCATACAGGGGTGGGCAAAAGAAGGTTTACAGTTGTGAGTATATTAAACACAGTTCATTCTTACATTATTATTTATTAATTATTGTATTATTTTCCATATGAACAACTGTAAACCAACTTTTGCCCAGCCCTCTATATTGGGTTTTATGATTTTATAAGACTGAGATGAGAGTATGTATTTTACTCTTCAATATTCACTTACTATATTACAAGCATTTTTCATCCCAAAAAGTTGATATCCACACTTGTACTTAAATGGCTGCATAGAGCTTCTTGATATAACACTGCATTGTGTTCAACAAAATCTTATTGTCAGATGTTTAAGATATCTGTGTGTTTTTAAAACGACATACTTTAGTAAACAGCCTACAACTTACCAAAGCTCAAAAGTGGGATGTTTAGCAAACAGCTCTGCAGAAATTAAAGAGCTAGCATTCAGTTAACCATGAAAAGAGTTTGTCATCCCTCAGATGGGTTGGATGACTGAGAGAGTGCACATTCATGACCCCTGTTGCCATCACTGTTCAGTGACAGGTGTGACCAGCACTTTGATGGATGTGATCAGACTCACTGAGTTTATTTTCAGGTTTGAAATTGTGCTCCCTGAAATCCTGGGACATTATTACTTATGAGTCCTTGAGACTTCCCTGCCGCCTCCAAGAGCAGAAGTGAGGTCTCTGAGGTTAGCAATCACCACTGAATTTTCATCAGGGAAAGGAAAGGAAGCCATCAATTCAAACTCTGAAAAACCTAAAGCCTGCCCAGAAATAGCAACAGAAGCAGACTGGAGTCTGGAAGAAAAGTCCCACCGACTTGAAAAAGAGCCACGGCAAAAAATGGGTTTGTTGGAGATCTGGAATCGGAAGGGAAGAGTTCTAAAGATCTCAGGGCAACAGCATCCAAAAAGTGGGCCAAACTGGTCAGACAACAGACTCTGACACCTTTGGGAAAGAAAATCAGTCCAGCTCCGTCTATTAACAAATGTGCCAGGTCACCCCCTTGTAGAATGAAGGCGACTCTCTAAGTGATCCAGAAATTCCTTCCACTACCGTGATGCTCAGGGGAAATGCCAGGGTTAAGTGACCTGAGATCTGCATTCCAGACCCAACTTCAGTCCCTCTCTGTGTGGCTAAGGGAATTCTGTGCCATCTATGCTCTGCTCTTCCAGCCATTAAAGAAGAAGTAGAGAGGAATTACAGTACATTCATCAAGCGTTCCAGTTCTACCACTTACTCACTGTATGAAATCAGATCATTTCTTGAACTTCTTTTGAGTCTCAACTTTCTACTTTTTAAAATAAAGATGAAAATATGTACCTTACAAGATTGTGCTGCGTATTAAAACAAAATGAGGTATATAGAAAGCTTACCCGAGGACCCATGACACAGTTGATGCTCAGTAATTACAGGAATTAGGATCTGTTGTATTTTCTTTGTTCCTTTCCAACTCCAAAGTATTACTCTACGACAAGTTTAGGGGTATGTAGAGAGGGTAAGATTTGTTTAAGGCCCCCAAAGAGTTAACATTCCACCGTGGGGAACAGACTGTGAACACCACTGTACTGGAAGGTCAAGGAGAAAGCTGTGTAATTGAAGCAGAGCTGACATAGCCTCCCCAGGGGTGAGTGGGAGGAGGTCTTGCAGTGGAGGTAGCCTTCTGGGTGGGCTGTAAAAGGTGAAAAAGAATTTTGCTTCTAGCTCTCACTGGTGTGGCTCAAGTGAATTGAGTGCAGGCCTGAGAGCCAAAGCGTTGCTGGTTTGATTCCCAGTAAGGGCACGTACCTGGGTTGTGGGTTGGGTCCCCAGTGGGGTGTGCATGAGAGGTAACCACACAGTGATGTTTCTTTCCCTCTGTTCCTCCCTCCCTTCCCTTCTCTAAAAATAAATAAAATATTCAAAAATTTAAAAATTTTAAAAAAAAGGATTTTTCTTCTAATGGGCTGATATAGCTGTTAGGATAGGAAAAAATAGCATATATATTTACAATTGAACCCAAATCAACTCCAGGCAGAAATTTTAAACTTTGCCCTCCAGATCAAAGTAGTAAAATCTTGGTGTCTTTGTTTTGCTATGAGCAGTCTAACCTTGACACACACCGTCACCTCTTCCTGAGCTCTAAAATACAGATTGTAAATTTTACCTGTCCATGTCCACAGGCTGTTGTGAAAATCACCTGGGCTAATAGACGATCTACCTCCGGGGTATCCAGAAGGCTTATGAAGGTTTATGAAAGCACAGGTTGCTGGACCCAACTCCACAGGCTCTGATTCAAGAATTTATATTCCTAACAAGGTCCTAAGTAACGTTGATGTGGCTGGTTTGAAGACTACACTTTGAAAGCTGCTACTATACGGCCCTGTAGTTCTAAGCTATTATTCACCATTGGCTCAAGTGTAATATAAGTGTTTATTACATTTTATTCTGTTTCTAGCTCTTTGATGGATTCTAGGGACGATATGCACAAGTAGACGACATAATATTTGCTCTAGCTCTTCCTACACTATATTAGCCTTGCTCAGTCACATGTAGTTAATAAATGTGCTGATTTGATTTGTCCTCATATAGCTTCTAGTCTCTCTAGAGAGACATAACAAATTTATTAGAATGAGTTAGAAGGACATAATTCATTGGAATAAGATCAAGTCTTTTTCTAGTTTTTTTTTCCCCCTTAGTAATCAGGCCTATGATTCCTAAAGGAGTTTTTCTTTTCTCTTAATCTTTGATATAAACTGCATCCATAATGTAGCCACTCTCTATCTGCTGCTGTGACCGTGATTCCCAGTAGTCTTTAAAGTCCCTAGGTTGGATGGGATTTCAATTTGTGTAGCAGAATAGATATCTATGTAAATAGGGTCGGATGTCTCCTGCAACATCTGAAATGAACTGTTTCAGCCAACAGAACTGTAAATCACCTTCAGAATGTTCCTTCTCCCAGGAGTGGAGTCTTTACATTATTCATGTCCCCATTGCTGCAGTACAGTACGCTCTTGTCTCATGAAGGTGACAGCCAATCACCATGCTTTCACAGCCTGGTCCCTTCCTGCACCTCAGCCCCCTTCTTGGTCTCTCCACTTTCATGCTTCACAGTACCCTTTGCACACCCTATTCTTTCATCTTCTTTTGGGAGCTCTGTTTTCCAGGGCCTGGCTCCAGTCGGCCAAGAGTATTGCATTTCTGTGTTCTTGATGCATTTTAAAGTGTTTGCTTCCTCTTTGGAAGAGGAAGAGCAGCAGTCACCCTAATTCCTTCAGGCAACAGGGTAAACAGAACCTACCTCCCCCTAGCTGATGCAGTCACATACTCCTTTCAGGATGAATCACCCTTTGGAATTGCCTGCCTGTGTCTTGTGGGGCGGAGGCTATACTCTTTCTACACAAAGATCTGTTTTCTCTCTGTCAGGGGTCCCAAGCTGGTGTTCCATGCATCCTATTCACCCTGTGGGACATAATCTTTTCAAAAAGAAAAGAAAATTGAGTTTGCGACACAGAATTAAAAAATAAAAATGAGGATTTCCATCTTCTTAAACCAAAAATGTCAGAAGATTTGGCAGCACTGGACACCTATTGCTGAAGGTGACAATGAAGGACTGAGTGCTGGCACCTCCTTTGCCCAGGGTCCACACTCTGCAGCTTGCCAGCGTCCACACTGGCATGTGTCACTCACTCATTTACATTACCGGCTTGGTTCCATTTGAATTAGTGGCTTCTTTTTGCTCTTCTTGACAGGTTCACGGACACAGACTGTAGGAGCTAGCAAGGTCCTTAGAGCAGGGATTTTCAAACATCACGACACCTAGAATCACCTAGTAGCTTCTACAAATTCCTATGCCCAGGCTATACCCAATGCCACTTAAGTACGGGTCTCTGGGGTAGCGACCGGCCATCAGTACTTTTTCTTAATTCCCTAGATGATTCCAATATACAGACACATATGAGAACCAGTAACACAGAGGGAAGTCCTTCTCAAACTTTATTGTGCATATGAATCACCCGGGGATCTTGTTATAAATTCAGATTCCAACTCAGCAGGTCTGCCTGGAGCCTGAGACCCAGTGCTCTTACTGACCAAGGCTGCTGGCCCCAAGACCACATTTTACAAAGCATCGTCTTGCAGATGGACCAGTCTGGTCTTACTCATTGGTTTAAAGAGGTGCCGAAATAATGTTTTCCTTATGATAGTTAAGTATCTAAGCTTAGAAAAAAGATTATCCTTTTTCAAAGAATTTATTTGTTAAATGTAAAATTGGACCACTTTCTTACGCCATATATAAAAACAAACTCAAAATGAATTGAAGATTTAAGTATAAGACTTGAAACTATAAAACTCCAAGAAGAAAGCAAAGGCAGTAAACTCTTTGACATAAGTCTTAGAAGTATCTCTTTGGGTAGGAATCCTCAGGCAAGATCAACAAAAGAAAAAAATAAACAAATGGGACTACAGCAAACTAAAAAAATTTGCACAGTGAAGAAAACCATCAGTGAAATGAAGGACAACCTACTGAATGAGAGAAGATAGTTGCAAATAATGCATCTGAGAAGGGGTTAATGTTCAGAATATATAAGAAGCTCACATAACTTACACCAAAAAACCCCAAACGATCCAATTAAAAAATAAGCAGAGGACATGAATAGATATTTCTTCAAAAAGAACATACAGATGGCCAATAGGTCTATGAAAAGATGCTAAATATTACTAATCATCAAGGAAATGAAAATCCAGACCACATGAGATATCACCTCACACCTGTGAGAATAGCTATCATCTAAAAATAAGAAATAACAAGGGCTGGAGAGGGCATGGAGGAAAGGGAACCTTCCCGACACTGTTGGTGAGACTGCAAATTGATACCGCCAATATAAAAAATACCATGGATATTTCTAAAAAAAATAAAAATAGAGCTGCCATACGACCCAGCAATTCCACTTTTAAGTATTTATCCAAAGAAAACAGATATTCAAAAAGGTATATGCACCCCTACGCTCGTTACAGCATTGCTTACAGTAGCCAAGACACGGAAACACGGAAACAACCTAGGCGCCCATGCCCATCGACAGGTGAATAAATGAAGAAGATGTGAGATATAGAAACACATATATATATATGTGCATATATATATACATATATCTCACATATAATGGAATATTACTCAACAATAAAAGAGAATGCAACCTTGCCATTTGTAACAACATGGATGGACCTAGAGGGTGTTATGCTAAAAGAAATAAGTCAGACAGAGAAAGGCAAATATCATATGATTTCACTTATATGTGAATGTAAAAAGCAAAACAAATTTTTAAAAAACAGAAACACACTCACAGACATACAGAACAAGCTGACAGTTACTAAAAGGGAGTGGGGTGGGGAATGGGTAAAAAAAGCATTTAATTTGGAAAACATAAATGATAGTCGTGTCAAGGATATTTCTATAACAAAGTGGACGTTTTGTCTCATTTACCTACAGTCATTATGCCTTCTTTAATAGAAGAGACATGGTAGGTCTTCAGCCACCAGAACATTATTTCACCCCAGGGGTTCCCATCTTTTGTAGTAGTGGGTGGGGTGGAGATCAGAAAACAGATCTTTACCCACCCCTCTGGGTTATTGCTCAAGATCATACAACTATGAAATAGAAGAACCAATGCACTGGGAAAAAGAGTTTCATCTGTCTTTGAAAGTGGTCTAAAACCCTGAGAGGTTTTTAGTGTGACTGAATTTTAAGTCATGTGGCAGCCTTTCTTTCAGGTGAGAACGAAGCAATTAGCCAGGTCTAATTGCCTAGCTGTATGAATGAATCAAGTAGGCAACGCTCTCAACAGTTTAATTTGAAGTCTGAAACTGGAAGGTTGGAGTTGGGACATTTCCTGGGGCTGAAAGATTTCTTGCAGGTTGGTCATTTTCTTTCAGTGGAAAATGCCACCACGGTGGGTTCATTCTTCTAGATCCAAGTTTCTCAAAGTATTATCGAGGAACGATGTGTGTCAGAATTCCCTGAGACTCTAGTTAGTATATGTACTTCCAGGTTCCTCACCAGAGATTCTGAATTGATAGATCTAGAGTGGGAGCCAGGCATTGGCATTTTTAAGAAAACTCGTCGACGTGATTTTGATGAAGGTGGTGGCCAGATGCAGAAAAATATGGTAGGCAGGTAAATGTCCATCCTTCCCTGTCTGCTAGTATAGTAACATTCTCTTCTGGACCAAGTGCTGCAACCTACAAACCAGTTGAAACTAGCGCTGTGCCAGGTTTACAGTGAGTTCACTAGGAGGGTATTAATTTTTTAAATTATGACAGAGATCATGCAAGTTCCTTTGTGCTCCCAGGGCACGCAGCTGAACCCCCCAATTATCGGTGGTCTGACCATTTTCTTAGAGCAGAGCAGCCTGGAGTTTGTCCTATTGTGCTTATTACACGAGGGTATGAGATGGGATAAATTTTTCTCTCAGTCTTTAAATTTTAACATCTCACTGTAGCAGAGATTTGCAATTTAAAAAAAAAAAAATTAATAATTACCCCCTTTGGAGGATATCCCTCACTGAGTATCACTAAACACAGAGAGAAAAACCCATTTTATATGTATTCCTACTATGGAGAAAAATTTGAAGCACATTATCTTAGCAATTTGTACCAAAAAAAATCAATGGGCTTACATAAATGATTGAAGCTTATAATGTTTTTGCCACTACTCCTGCTGCACTGGAGGTATACTGTGATACATTGTTATATATTCCCTCCCCCAATTTCCCCAGCAGGTGTGCCGCCTCTTCCCTGTGTCCCTCCACTGAGACTCACTGTTGCAATGTGAGGGTCAGGGAGGCCCCCAAAGGCAGCTGGGTACAAGCCTGTCACCATAGGGAGCCCAGAGCCGGAAGCTATTGATTGGTCTCTGGGTACAGAGATCTAACTGCAAGGCTGAGCTGGCCCGTCCAGCTGGCATTTTAGCCAGCCTGACAGGCTGCTAACGGGGACTCGGGTGTACATGGAGCAGCTTGCTAACTCTTCCCCTGCTGAATGTTAGTGATTTGATTCAAAGAGAAGGAGGATGAACCTGCTCTGTCTGGCAACTAAGTTACAACCTGGCCTTTTTTTTTTTTAAAGATTTTTATTTATTTAGAGAGAGGGGAAGGGAGAGAGTAAAAGGGGAAAGAAACATCAATGTGTGGTTGCCTCTTGCTTACCCTGTACTGAGGACCTGGTCTGCAAACCAGGCACATGCCCTGACTGGGAACTGAACCGGTGACAGTATGCTTCGCAGTCCGGTGCTCAATTCACTGAGCCATACCAGCCAGGGCACAACCTGGACTGTTTATTCAGGGAGAATCTTGCATGTGATACCCAAAGAGGAGGCAGACACTGGGATGACGATGTTGGTGATTATGGCATTTAGAGCAGGAGCCGTTGCCATTAACTCTGATAATGTGTCAGTCGGGTGCAGTATTCTGTTTAACACTCACACCAACCCTAAAAGGCAGAGGTGTCGTTGTTTGTCTCGTTTTATATGAGGAAACTGAGGCTTAAACCTATTGAGTGACTTGGACATGGTGACACAAGCAGTTCAAGGTCAGGGCTTGAACTCATCAGGTCTGTCTGACCCTTAAGCTGCTGTCTCTAACTGAACTATCATTATGCAACCCCTAATTATAGCTACACTTTGGAGGGCTTTGAATGGTTGCACTAGACCATGCTCCTAGAGATGTTCTGGAACTTTGCACAAGGCATTCTGGAGCTGAAGTTGGTTGTTCTAGGAATTCAACTATTTCCCACCTAGTTGTGGTCAAGAAAGGAGAGGCTCACCTATCAGTTGGTGCCTCAAAAGGTTACTCTTCTCTGAGGCTCACCTGACTCATATATAGGTCTCCTCACTTGCAGGTCAGTGCTCAAGTAAGACCTAGGGACTGATATACCCTGGATCCCTTCTGGTCTTTTGGGAATAAACTATGGTGTCAAAGACCTTAGTTGAAATCCCAGGTTTTCAAGAGAGTAAATCTCATTTTTCTTATGAGGAAGGATACCGAGCTAGATGTTGAACCTACCATAGGGTTTAGAATACAATGAATGTGCAATGAATACTGGTTGCAAGAATGAACATTACTAGTAAAGAATGTGATCTTGGAGATAGCATTTTATTTCCTTGGTGTTCAATTTTTCTAGCTTTGAAATAAGTAGGTGTGGTCTCGGTGTTGACCTTTACACTTCAAAGTCTATTTGACTCTAGGTTCTTTCTTTGCCTGAGGTCTGAAGGCTGGCCCACGTACTCTCCCTAAGCTTACGCAGAATATCTCTTAAATTAGATTTAGTATAATTTGCATGTAGTAAAAGTCACCCCATTAGGTGTACAGTTCTATAAATTTTGACAAATGTACGAGTATATACTCATGTGACAACTGCTATAATGAAGATACAGAATATTTTAATTACCAAAAAAAGTTTCCTTATGCACATTTGGAGGTTATTCCCTTCCCCAATTCCAGGCCCAGTAACCAGTGATATGTTTTTCCTTCCTATAATGTTTCCCTTATAATTGTCATATAAGTGGTTTCATGCAGGACATAGTCTTTACAATCTAGCTTCTTTCGTTTAGCATAATGCTTCTGAAATTCATTCATATTGTTGTATGTGTAATTTGTCCCTTTTTATTACTGAGCAAATATTCTATTGCAAGAATGTACCATGATTTATTTACCCATTTACCCATTCCAGCTGATGAACATTTAGATTGTATTCAGTTTGGAGCTTTATGAGTGGAGCTATTATAAATTTGTGTATAGATGTTTCACATGTATTTCTTGATTTCTCTTGGGTAAATACTATGGATAGTGGGCCCATCAAGAAGCCGTGTATATATGCATATGTTTGTGCATACAAATACATACGCACATATACATACATATACACATACACAAACACAAATACACATACATCCCTCAGGGAGATGGTTCATAGCTTTTGCCAGGTTCCCAAAGTGGACCAGGGCTTGTGAAATACTGAGAACAAATGGTCTTGTTGATGCTTCCTTTGTTTGTGTTGCATTCCTTCAGCTCGGTGGCCTAACTCCTCACGTGGGTATTAACAAACTGAGAGGCAGCCTGGCTTAGTAAAACAGATACTGACTTAGGGTAGAAGTGCTGCCCCACCACAGCCTAGTCTTCCACTATTTGTATTGCCAGGCCTCTTTTCCATTCCAGGACCTCGGCAAGCCTGTCCATCAACAATGGGTTTAACGGCTAAGCTCCATTTCTTCCTCCCACGTTTTCCCAGGCAAGGGAATGAAAGCTTCTTCCCTGGCCTCGCCCCACCTTGGACTTCTGGCTCAGACACTGAGCACAGCCCCTCCCCAGGCCCATTCTTCAGGCTTTCCCTGCTTCCTCCAGAGGCACAAGCACAGTATGTAAAGCTTTCTAGCCAGGGGCTCTCATTTGTCCTCATTAATGTCTGAGAGAAGGCATTCCAGGAAGTATATTTATCAAGGTGTGCCAAACTAGAACAGGGGGCCAGGTTTCCAGTTGTGGTTTTGCTACTAAAACCTCGCTCAACATACGCAAATCACTTCAACATCTCTTGCTTAAATTCTTGAGTGTCTTTCCGAAGTCCTTAGGACAAACATTCAAAACCTTCGCAAGACTCATAAGGCTTCCAGTGCAAAGCCTGGCCTCTGCCTGCCTTTTCAGCCCTCACTCCCGTTTTCCATTTACCCTCCCTTAAAGGGGTGCTTTCCAAAGCATACACAACTTAATGACTTGGAACCCTGCTTACTTTTCTTACGTTTTCTTTTTCTTCTTAAAAGCAAAGAGCCTTGCCTTTTCCCTTTTAAGTCAGTCACAGAAGGAACGTTCGCTTTGTGCCCTCTGAGCGCTGATTTTCAAGCCCCACGCTCTGATTCGGTGTGAGATAATGGAGCTTAGCCTTCAGATATATGAAAGGTACCAATTGTTTTGTTCTTCAAGGATTTGGAGGCAACTGTTGTTTTATTTCCACTTACAAAGCTTTCTTTCCTTATAGCAAGCAGGGTGAAGGATGGAAGGTAGAAGGACGAAGTCAGGTTAGTCTGTGCCTCACAGGCCTTGAATAGTTTAGGGAAAATTTGAAATAACACAAAACTATAACTTCACATTGTTCTCTGCTATTTCCACCTCCCACTGCCAGCCTACGCTTTCCATCAAATATGTATAATGCTGGTTGTGGAGCAGATCAAAAAATTCTCTTTCCTCTGGGATGTGTAGTCAGTCCATCTTAAAGAAGGGGCTTGGCATCAGAGAAGTTCATTGTCAGCCCCCGACTCCTGTTCCCATGCTCCTGTGCTTCCTCTTCGCTTCAGGGGAAATGAAACCCTGGATTGCAAAAGGATTCTTTCACCTCAGATTCGGCCCTTCCCATTAGTGCCTTGACTATCAGAGACCAAAAACAAACAAATCAAAAAGCAGATATAGTATAAATAGCATTATTGATGGAACTAAGTGCTAATTCATAAGACTATGTTTGCACAGTGCTTTCACAGATGGAAACTTACACTGTCTGGGTTCTGATCAATGACACCGGGGAGCTATTTTGTGTATGTTGTATAAATCATTACTGCTTGCTGAAGACAGTGCCAAGATCAACGTGTGACCTCTGCCCAGTTCAGGGTTCTCATCCTCGCCAGGTCTAGAGTCTCCACCTTGCCAGGGCTTCCCGTATGATTAGGTACAAGCTGCTGGCACCATGGCAACTGCACCTTTGAGCGACTGCCCTGTTAACTTATTGCAGTGGCATCTGTTTGCCAGGAAAAATATCTAGTCACGTGGACTGGACCCTGGAGTCTTCAGAGAGCAGAGAAGTCTTCCTGGGGAGCCCAATTCTGAATTGTTTTTGGTTTTTGGTTTTTGTCATCACAGTGTAGTGATTAAGAACATGGGACTTGTAATCAGGCACATTTTGTATATTGGTTACGTGTTGCTATAGAACAAATTACCTTAAAACCTAGTGGCTTGGGATAACAATAATTACTTATTATCTTTTACGGTTCTGTGGTTCAGGAATTAGGAGAGCGCACAGTGGAGATGGCTTGTCTCTGCTCCAAGGTATCTGACATCTCAGCTGGAAGATTTGGCAAGGAGGCTGGAATCCTCTGGAAGTTCATTCACGCTCACGTGGGCTTTGCTGGAGCTGTCAGTCGGAACACCTACCCATGGCCTATCACATGGCTTGGGATCCCTCGCAACATGGTGGCTTAGCATGGCAGAGACCATGACATTATGATGCCTCACGGAAATTTATGTTAACAACAGAAAGCAGACGGTCAGGATGAAAATAAATAAATAAGAGCAATGGGAGTGAAGGGGACCAAAGGCATCCCTGTTTGTCTTCACTGCTTCAAAGAGCCAACTGATAAAAAGTTACTCCCTCCCCTCCTTGCCATACCTGTGTATTGTGTACAAGTAAATGGATCAGGAAGTTGTAGTTTAATAATGACTTATCCTACTAATAGCCCCTTCTTTATTCCAGGTTCACCATTACTCCCAAACTAACATTTATCTCAGCACCCCCTTTGCCCAAGCATTTTTAGAAGTATATTCTCACTTAATTCTCATAACAACTCCATGAATCCAATACTACAAATTTTGTTCCTTTTCTTTTTTTTGGACCAGAGCTTTGAGAATATGGAAACCTCCAGTCTCACGTGTATATACTACAATGGTGGGATAGGCACAGGATAGACAATCCTATTCCAAAAGGGAGAAATTGGAAAAGGAAAGGAGTGACAGGTCCCATGTAAGTGCAAAACCTAATGGGACAAGCGACATTAAATCTTAAGGCTCCAGAATAATCCTATTTGTGTCAATGATCTACCTTCCAGGCCCACTGGGGTGACAATGTTACCCCAGGGCTCTAGGGGATGGCCCTGCAGCAGTTCTCTGGTAGGGTTCCAGCTCTTCTGGGATGGGGCTCCATACCCACAGCTCTCCCAGGTTCGGCTCCTGAGCCTCCGACTCTGCCAGAGAGCCCCATCCTCTGAAGTCTAGGTGGAGGGAACCCTCCCATAGCTCTCTGCAGGGACCCCAGCCCTGATGCACTGAGGAGTGGGGGAGGGGAGCAGAGGTGGAGACCATCCTGGCCCACTGTACTTGACAGGAGGCCCCACTCTTTGAAACCACTCTCCCTGCCCCACTGCCCCCATCAGGCCCTTGCACCCTGGGCCTGTGATGGGTGTGGCAGCCCTGCTGGCCTCTGAATCCCCTCCAGCACCATTCTTCCATTTTCTGAGAGAGTAATTCCTAATGTTGTTGAGATTGCTGATTCATACTAATCTCCTTATCGCACTGACCTTTGGCCACACCCTTAGTGTTTCCGTTTTTCTTGGCAAAATGGGGAGGCTAAGAATTTTCCAAACCCTTAAGTTTTAGATTTTTGGGGTTTTTTTCCTTAACAATTCACTCTCATAAAGTCATTTTTTTCCTTTTACATTTTACTATAAGCAACCAGGAGAAGCCAATCCTCACCTTTGACGCTTTGCTTAGAAATTGGTTCAGCTTAATATACAATTTCATTGCTGGCAAGTTCTACCTTTCACAAACACTGGAACACAAACACAATTTAGCCAAGTTCTTTGCCACTTTATAATGAGTTTCACCTCCCCTCCAGTTTCCAACAGCAGGTCCCTCATGTCCTCATTTCTGTCTGAGACCACATCAGAATGTACTTTACTGTCCACATTTCTACCAACCTCCTGTTCAAGATGACTTAGCCTTTCTCTGAAAAGACTGAGACTTTCTCTACAGCTCTCGTATTTTCTTTCTGATTCTTCACCAGAATCACTTTTACAAGGTCCATTCACAACAGTATAGGCTTTTTCTAGCCTATACCCAGTCTTCTGGCCTCTAGCCATTATGCAGTTCCAAAGTCAGATTGTCAGGTATTTGTTCCAGCAACACCCCTGCTCCTCAGTACCAATGTCTGTCCTAGTTCATTAGGGTTGCTATAACAAAAATATCCTAGACCAAGTGGCTAAAAAACTAAACATTTATTTCTCAAAGTTCTGGAAGCTATGAAGTTCAAGATCAAGGCACTGGCAGATTGGTTGTCTGGTGAGGGTTAAGCTTCCTGGTTCACAGGTGGCTGTGTTCTTATTGTGTCCACACATGGCAGAAAGGGAAAGGGAGCTAACTTTCCGGGGTATATTTTATAAGAGCGGTAATCCCACTTATGGAGTCTTTATTTTCATGATCTAATCATTTCCCCAAACTACCACCTCCAGATATCAACACGTTGGAAACAGATTTCAAGATATGATTTTTTAGGACAAAAATATTCAGCATTTAGCAGGTACCGTCACACACAAGAGCTGAGCAGTGGGTTGGGGTTCTTGTCCCACCACTTCATGCTCAAAGACCCACAAACAGTGACGGTGCTCAGCGTTCACACCCAGGCCTGCTGGCTCCTAGCCTGGCGGGCCTTCCATTAGGCAAGGCAGGTGCGGCAGTCCTCACGAACTGATTTGAGGATCGCTGTTGACCATTCACATAACTGACCTTTCCTCAGTCCACTTTATTTAAGAAGTCCTAATTTAGTTGCTGACATTTGGACTGAAAATCCAAGAAGAAACACCCTACCCTCTTGCTAATAAAAGCACTGTCCACAGACAAGCAGTGTCAGCACCACCCGAGACCTTGTTAGAAATGCAGAATCTCAGGCCCCACCTCAAACTCACCACATTGAAATCCGTATTTTAACAAGGCCCCTAGGTAATTTGGATCCATGTAAAAACTTGAGAAGTAGTGATCTAGTTTATCAAGTTAGCAGCAGCAGCAGTTGAGTGATTCAGATGGTTTTTGATGGTATTTTACTGAGTCAAAAAACTACTGATGTCATCATCAATAAACTCTTATTATAACACCATCTTGATGCCTTTCTTTCCTTGGTTTCCAATGAGTCTTCCGTCAAAAAATCCTACGGAGTTTTCCTTAATTACAACACACATCCTTTTCTCTCCATTCTTACAGCCACCGCCTCTGCCTCGGCCCTCACTACTCTGCACCTGAGCAACTGCAGTTGGGTTAAGTTCATCTCCCCACCCCACCACCCCATGCCCTTCCGTTTGCCTAAAGCTCTCTGACTCTCTAAACTTTCCTGAATTCTTCTTGCCTTCAAAGTAAAATTCATATTCCAATCCTCGATTTGCAGGCCTTTACATTCAAGCCCTGAAACACTTTTCCCAGAGAACCTGTTGCATGCATCTTTTAATGTCCATGTCTCTGTTCAGACTCAGAAATTCCCTTTCCCACCTCTCCCGCTGCCTTCAAGGCCCTGCTGAAACCCCGCTTCCATCGTGAATGTCAGACCTGCCCAGGTCCCTGTCGCCTCCGCTTGCTCCGAGGTCCTCTGGCACTTGTTGCCTATACTAGTGATTAACTGCATTCTATCTGCAGGTCAAAGCGTGCATCTCACAACTAGACTGTAAGCTCACGGAGGACAGGCACCATGTCTTTACTACTTTTCTCATCTCCAGCATCTGGCAAGGCACTAAGCCCATGGTAGCTAATCAGAAAATATTCTGCTTCTAAATCTGATGAAGTTATGGAGGAATGCCCAGATTTCCAAGCACATCACTCCTACTAATTTATTTTCTTTAAGGGTCTATGCTACAGTTCAGCAATTATATAAACAGCATTGTTTATAAAACCAACCACAGCTAGGCAGCCTCAGACCAGCCAGGAGGTAGGCATAGGATGTAGTCCGGAACTGCAGGCCATATACAAACTGTGAATCTTTATTGCAAACTCTGGGTGTCAGAACAACAGGTATCACCTCCCACCTCCCTGCTGTGGCACGCAAGGCCAGCTGGTTCTGAGAAGCTGTGTCGCACACAGAGCCCCAGTGGGACTGCTCCAGCTGAGCTTGGGGCAGCCGGGATACACCGTGCTGGTAACATTGACCCTAATTCTGTATTTTGTTACATTCTTTTGTTTTTGCTTAGTACTTTCTTCTTTTTTGACAAGAGTGTCTGCTGGTCACTTGGTTCAGTATATTATCAGTTTTTTGTATATGGTTTATTTCCCTACTCATGACTGTAAAGATTCTTGTGAGTAGACATTAGTACTAACAATGCTAACCACCTTTTCTGTATATAAGGGGAACCCCCCAAAAACCCAGAATTATCTGCTGGAGAGCAGGCCCCTTATAGTACAGACTTTCCCCACTAGATGAGTGTTCTAGGAAGCCATCTGTATCAGTGTACCTGCTGGTGTTGTTGTGAGAGGCTGTGTAGGGCTTCAGTGAATTTTTTTTGAAGACTCTTTCAGTGTGTTTGCCCATTTTACCATGGGTGATTTGTGAGCGCACCTGCCCATATCACGCTGAGTGTTCAGCAGTGTTTGGCCAAAAACTGCAGGGCCCTCATGCCCCACCCTCCCTATTCACCTGATCTTGCCCAAGTGACTTTTTTTTGTTTCCCCAGATGAAAAATGTCCTCAAAGGGAAATGTTTTGCCGATGTGGAAGAGGTGAAACAAACAAAAAATGGCAGAAGTGCTAAAAGGCATCAAAATCGAGGAGTTCAAAAACTGTTTTGAGCAGTGGGAAAAAAGTCTCAATAGGTATATTGGATCAAATGGGGAGTACTTTGAAGGTGACTGAAGTTTAAACATGTAAGAATAAATATACAACTTTTAATAAATAAATTCTGGTTTATTTGGGTCCCCTCTTGCAGATATCAGCTCCTTTGAACCCCATAAACAAAAAAGATAGGGAGGAAAAGTGCCATCAACCCTTTTTTACAACAGAGAAAACAGAGGCCAGAAAAGTGATCTAACTAGTTCAAAATCACAAATAATAAATTTGTCCCAGAGCCGGGACTAGAGTTTTGATTTTATGAACCCAGGACTAATATTCAGTTAACAGGCTCAGCGCATCCTTTTTGGTTATTAAAAGTAGACAAAGTTGGGATCTGAACCCAAATGATCATCTTGTAGAGTCTGCTCTCTTACCCAACTACTAGCCTATCAGACGATCCACACTGATTCATGCAAAGAAATATAGTTGCCATTTCTGTTTTCAGCCAGGTTTGCCAAAACTGGGAGCCGTATCCTCTGTCTTTGAGATTCATTGTTTCCTACACCTATCTGCTTTCTTTTCAGAATTCTCCCTTTAGTAATGGTTGTTCAATTCTGATTTTATCTGGGAGAGGAATAAGAAGCCTATTGGGATGTTAATTGGCTCTAACATCTCAGTGAGTCAATAGGCTCATGTATTTCCTATAGGAAGCCTCCAGAACATGGATCACTCAGTTATCAAAGAGTCTTGCTGACCTGCCAGCTTCTGCGCCGTTCGATGCATTTAAATTCACAAGCAGCTTTGCCGCGGAGGACACCTGCGCTGAGGACGGTGCCTCAGAGGCGGGGCTTTTGTGGAGGCGATTATTTCCTCGTGCGTCACGCTGCAGATGCAGGACAAATTAAATTATTTTGTACACATCAAAGCAGGGAAATGAAAAATCAATGAGTATTCTAGGAAGTTCATGGTATGATGGTAAACAATTAAATTTCTAGTATCAGACTGCTTAGGTACAAATCACTGCTCTATAATTTGATAGCTTTGTGACCTTTCACAACATAACTTCTCCGAGCCGTTACTTCCTCAGTCGTACAACGGGGGTCGTAACGGTGCCTACTACACAAGGCTGACTGACAACTAAATGAGAAGGCGAGGACAAAATACCTGGCCCGGTACCTGGCACCTAAGTAAAAGCTTCATAAAAACTAGTTGCTGTTATTATTATTATGTACTTATTAATCATTACTATAGTCAAATAAAATGAGAAGTCCTCCTTATCCTTCACCAATATTTATGGAATGTCCTTGTCTCAGACCTGAATGAGCAATTCCTTCTGATTTACTCATATCAAGAGTCCATTTGTGTTTAACTGAGATGAGGAATAAATGAAGGATGGAGTGGTGAACCAGCCTTTTACACTAGATGGTTCATATCACAGTTTCTCAACCTCAACGCTTAGCACTGCGTAAGTCTTTGTTGTGGGGGCTGTCCTGACCATTGTGCGACGTTCAGCAGCATCCCTGGCCTCCACTCACTATCAGACGCCAGTAAGAACTCCCTCCACCCATTTGTGACCATCAAAAAATGTCTCCAGTCGAGAACCCCTGATTTACATAGTGTATTTTTCTGTGATGGGGACATATAGTTGTAGGGTCACCAGCAACAGATCAAGAAAGAGGTGGGATTTTTTTTTTTTGTAAAGGGCCAGCTAGAAAGTATTTTAGGATTTGTCTCTATCACAACTGCTGTAGCATGAAAGTAGCCATAGACAATCCATCAACAAATACTTTCCAATGAAACATTACTTACAGGCACTTAAAATTTGAATTTCATATAATTTCTATGTATGACTAAACAGTCCTCCATTTATTTTTTTCAACCATTTTAAAGAATTAAAACCATTCCGAATGCTCAGACCATACAAAAACAGGTAGTGGGCTAGATTTGTTCACTGAGCCGTTTTCAATGATCTCTGAGCTAAGGAATATATGAAGCCCTGAGATAAACATGGTACTTACTTCTCCTGAGAGTATCAAATTAACTTAAAAACTTGGAAGAAAAAAAAGTTAATTAAAATAAATATTGCTATATTTGCAGTGTAACCTAAACCCATATGAATTTTCAAGATAGAACATATTTCAAAGAAATGTCTTGCTTCCCGCGGATTGCTTGGAGCTACATCTCAGATCCCTAGCACCGCCCTTGTCGTCATCTGCTGTGACTCTGGGCTGCTTCAGTAGAAAACGTGAGAAGCTGACATTGTAGGCGAGAAGCTAACTCTTACAAGAGTCTTCTGGACTTCTCATAACGGATTGTCCTTGAATGAGGCCCAATAAAGCCCTTAAAATATTCTAGGGGCCTTAATCATTCTCTGGTGTATTTTATCCAGAGAATGGTGGGGTAATGTGTGACTGTTTAATGCAAAGTGGTTTCAATAAATCCTTGTGGAAATTTCTCAGTGTCTTCATCATACTGGAGTCTGGACTCTACTCACTTTTCTTGTCAACTAAGGAGCATGGGTAATAGCACGGCAAGTATCCAGGAAATGAACAGATGACCCAGGCTGCACCCTCAGAAAGCTTAAAATTTTCTGGCAAAGCTAGGTCTTATTCATATAAAATGACCTCCAAAGAGCATACCATCAAGAGAGACAGAGTGGCGGAGAAAGCATTGAATTGGCAAACAGGGGGCTTCTTTTCTAGCACCTCCTACACCTTTTACCCTGGATGGACAAGTTCCTTTATCCTCTACATAAGTTTTCTCTTCTTCCTAGAGTGCTTTTTTTGAGAAGCATTTTGGGAAGAGTGTGCCACAAATGATTACAGCTGTCTGCCAAGGATGGGACATCAAGAGGTGGCTGGTACAAATGCCAGGGTGTTGCCATGCATAGTATCAATCATCACTGCAGCCCCCCTGACTGGAAATGCCTATAACCACATTACTCTGTTGCCCAGCATTGTGATGCTGATTAAATCAAAAGAAGGAAGGACCACCATTGTGGGATGCAAAGGTTAGGGGACCATTGCGTGGTGGAGGTGAGAGGGTGGTCAGGGCTTTGAGGATGTTTATTCTTCTTCATAGTTGGAATCCAACAGGGCATTTTGTGCTGACTTGGGTTTTGGTTGGCTCCAGGCTGAGCGCCTTCTATGCAGTGCTGGCATGGCAAGAGGGGGGCATGTGGGGGATATTGTGTCCCTGCCATTCTCTGGAGCCCTCATGAAAGGGGATGTCTTCTTAATGAGCTCGTCCCAGAGAGCCTGGCCTTTCAGATAAACAAATAAGCATCAGCAGGAGACGTGCATAAGAGAACTGGGAAAAAATAAGGCCACTTTGAGTGACAGCCCAAATAAAGGAGACCTAAGAGGTCTGTAGTTAACAGCTAATGAGCACATCTCCTCATCCGCACTTCCTTGGCCAGGGCATCTATTGTTGAGAATGCCAGGACCTCGTGTCTTATTTACACAGGAAGAGGTCTTTCTGGCCTTGTCCCGGAACTGAGTTTTTTTCTTATTTTTTGTTTAATTTTTTACTGATTGATTTTAAAGAGAGAGGAAAGGGGGGAGAGAAAGAGAAAACATCAATTTGTTGTCCCACTTAGTTATACATTCATTGGCTGACTTTTATATGTGCCCTGACCAGGGATTGAACCCTCAACCTGGGCAGGCATATCAGGATGACACTCAATACTCCTCATCTAATGCATCTAGTCATCTAGTCACATGTTGGCCACAATCATTGTTAGTTTTAATAATATCATCATCTTCTTCATACATGGAAATAACATAGGAAAGCATCTGGAAAGAGGGACTATAGCTCTAGCACTGCCACCAGATTCCTGTGAGATTTTAGGCAAATCATCTCTCATGTCAACTGAGAGTATTGGACTGTACTCTTTTTTCATTTAGTAAACATACATTGAAGACCTGCTAAGGGCCAGGCTCTGTTTCAGCCACCAGTTTGGGTACTCAGAGACTCTACTTGGAATAGGGGGGACAGACAGATAACACATGTGACAGTATTAAGTGAGAACTACTATCACTGAGATGATGCATGTCCCCATCTGACCTTCCTGTCTATAACAGAAGCATCCAAGGGACAAGCTGGGTGATTAGGGAAAGAAAAGGTCATATAACTGCAAGGGGCCTAAAACCCAGGTTCTCTCCTTTGAGGACAAGAGTTCTCACCAAATACCAAGCTGCCTTAAAAAACATTCAAGAAAAGGTTATGTGGCCCTGGCCAGGTGGCTTAGTCGGTTGGAGTGTTAGCCCATACACCAGAATGTTGTGAGTTCAGTCTCTGGTTGGTGCGCACATGGGAGGAAACCCAATGATGTTTCTCTCTCTCTCCCTTCCAATATCTCTAAAATCAATAAACATATCTTCGGGCGAGGATTTTTTTTTAAAAAGTGATGTGCAAAGAAGTGACATGGTGATTAAAACCCTGGGGTTTGAGAAGAGGAGCCTTCCATTTCAGCTTCAGAGTTATTATTTTGGTAGCCTGATGGCTTTGGGAAAGTGGCTTCATCTCTTTGGGCTTCATTTATCAGCAAGAAGGGCACTGCTGTCACACCTGCTTCCCGTCATCGTGTAGGGAGAGAGGGGCTGTTTTGAAGCCTTGGTAAACTGTGACACATAAATTCTAGCTTATGGCTGTTTCTTTTGTTATCTTCCATAATAATAAAGTAAATACCCTGCCATATTACGAAGGGAAAAAAAGAAAAGTTCAGTGGCCTGTAATTGAACTTGGGTGTCCGAGGAAGTAGGTAAGGATTTTTTCTTTCAAAACCCAATATCTCTTTCCAAGAGAATAGGCTAAGTGGAGGCTTCTTTCTAATTGTGATACAAAGCAATCTTAATTTCTACATCTTAGGTGTGCATGAAAAACAGAAAGGAGGGAAGGAAGGAGAGAGATTATCTATTTCTCCTTAAAGCTAATTGGAGAAATAACTGAAGGTAAGAATCTTATGACCTGATCTCTGATTAATCAAAGTTTCAATATGCTGTTGTGAATGAAAACCCTGAAGTTTGTAATTGATTCTCTAATGGTGGAAAGAAAAGGTAAACAATTACATTAAACAAAAGCCTTTGTTGAAGGCAAAGGAAGTGTGATATAGAAGAAATATAATACAGGTAGGAGTGAGAGAAGAGATGGGTTCCAATTCTTCTAGCTAGGTGAACTTAATAAATCTCTTCCTCTACTTGGTCTCAGTTTTCCTGTCCATGCAATGCAGGGCTGGGTCTAGTGAATCCCTAGGGGTCCTTCAGGTTTGCCAGGCTATGATATTTCTACCCTATAAAACACTGAAACACTAAGGAACAGAGGGAAAGAGCGCATGCCTGAATGATAAACCGAAAGGGAAACAGACTCATAAAAACCACTGATTCAAATTAAATAGAGAATTCATGTTGATTTAGAGCTGGTGATCTCAGGCTTAAATCACAAGGAGACTCCATTTAATCCTGGGATGGTGGTTTGGACATTATCTTCCTCAGCTCAGTACTGCTACACATAGAGCTCCCTTAGAAGTCAAGATGACAGAGAGAGAAAGAGAAAATTGTAGAAGGAGGAGGAGGAGGAGAAATCTCAATTACCTGGAGATCTGTCCCCTACCCACACCCTGTGTACAGGCAAAAGGATCATAAAATCTTCAGCCAGGCCTTAAATATTCGTGTTTACCTGCTTAACTCTTTATGGTCTGATTTTCCATCATCAACAGAAGTTAAGTCCAATGATCTTATGTAGGCAAATGAATAACAACTTGCACACGGTCTGTTTACTAATTGTTTACCATTTTTAGGACCCACAATGGGTAGGGAACTTAAAAGACCCACAATCTAGCACTTTAGACTGTGGAAATTTACCCCATGAGAGTCTGGGCAATCCTAAAGGCTGGGAAAGTTCCCTGAACATCAACATAGAAGAGACTTAAGATAACTTCCTAAATCTGTGGTGCTCCAAATAAGAAACTGAGGCCTAGGATCCAGAGCTATCCCAGAGTTACCCATGGGTCTTAGCAGATCTGGGACTGGAAGTCAGAACTGGACCATAACTACAATTCAGAACTAGAACTCAAACTGGAACTAGAACTCATAACTAGAACTAGAACTCCAATATAGCATCATGAAGCTTCCTGTGGCCCTTCCCATGACTTGGGACCAAGGACTCCCTGACCTTCGCCCAAGAGACATATAGGGGCACTTTGTTTTCTGGTCCTTTGCAGTATAATGTCAGAAATGAATTTAGGATTCTCCTTGGGCATGAGGGCCACCAGCCAGTTCACACTGACAATTAGACAAAGGAGTGTTGAATCTGGAAAGCTTTATAGGACCTTGCGTGCAGCATCTGGGAGAGAATTATGTCCATCCAGAAACCCAGCCACTGTGCCCAATACAAATCAAGCCAACATAGTGATTCAGATACATGGAGTTGTGCTGTAATGAGAACTGGACTAGGAATCTGAAGACCTAGTTTCTAATCCTATTTCCACCACCTACTCTTGACTCTATGAGCCTCAGTTTTCCCATCTATGGGACAGAGATGATGATGGCAATATCTACTGAACAAAGTTAACTGGAATGAAGTGAGAAAAAAAAAACAATTAAAAAGGAAAACCAAGAGGTATGTAGTTAAGTATGACTTTCTAGTATTTTGTTTATATACAGCAAGAAAATTTAGAGACAAGAAATGCAACTACCCTGGGAAGATTAGGAAGTGCTTCCTAGGAGAGGTTAGGAAGCAGCTGAACCTTAAATAACATGTTGGATTTGCTTAAAGAGAAAGGAGATGAGAAAGGGTGAGAGGTAGTGAGGAAGCAGGGGCAATTTCCTGATGAATGTCCAGAGATAGTTTCTGGTTGTTCTAATGCTTTGGGCTCTTCTTTGTTTCTTCAATAATGTTCCAATTATTGACATCCCCATTCAATAGTATTTTCTATTTTCAATAGTATTTTTCTATTTCCTGCATTATTTCCCTGGGGAGGAGTGGGAACTATTTATTGAAACAAGTCATATCATGAAACTTCTTTTTATTTTATTTTTTGTTAAAACATAGTAATTATTTAAAAAGTAAAGACTCTTGAGCTTTACTTACAATCCTCCAAATGAGCAGGCTTAGCATTTAATTATGTCATGTTCCCTTCCTCCCTTGCTAAACTGTACTACTAGTAATCCTAATCCCTTCTGTGTGCTTTGGACTTTGCAGTTTGTAAAGGGCTTCATTGATGTTGTCACCTTTGGCCCTCACAGCAAGCCCATGCAGTAATTTAGGTTGTCTGAGCTTTAGAGAGGTCACTAGCAGTTGGCCAGGTTTTCTGATACATAGGAGCTCTCAATAAATATTGAATGGATAAATGGATAAGAAGAAAGAGGGGAATCTAGTGAGTTGGTAGCTGTTCTGATTAGCTGCCCCATTTTATCATTTTCCCTCAATGATAATCTCAGGTGCAGCAGAGATCCCAGGGCACAGAAAACAGGCATGCCCTGCAGTCATTTACCTCTGGGCTATTCCAGAGCTTGTCTAATGGGGATGGGCACTAAATCTGGCTGCTGTAATTCTGTGATGTGGGAAATCTAGTAAATTTCCCCTGAAGCAATCTTCAACCACCAAGGCTGTTTATACAAGAGACTGTCCCCTTTCACATTCTGTGCAAATGTGTGTTTGGAGTTTCTCCCTCACTGGAGGATAACAGAACCCTTGCCCATTCCCATATCCATG